>VXAD01009455.1:47035-252515 GCA_013399195.1 Dicrurus megarhynchus
TTCACTTTGCAACTTAAGTTGAGCCTGTTTCACCCGTGAAGTGTTTCCCCCAGTCCTTATCTCACTCATGAAGCCTTTGTTATTTTTTAATTTCCTTCTCCCTTGTCTGCCCAAGCTGTGGCAGGGGAGGGTGAGCGAGCAGCTCTCGTGGGTGCCTGGCATTGTCAAACCATGACAACAGGGTGAGGAACAGGGTTCCTCAGGAACAGACTACAAAAGTGGGGTCACAAGTCCTGCCAGTAAACCCACACTACAGTAGGTTCCTCTCTCCATGGGTCCACAGGTCCCTGCCAGGAGCCTGAGCCAGCATGGGCTTCCCTTGGGGTTATAGACTACTTCTGGTCATCCACCTGCTCCAGTATGGAGCTCTTCCATGGGCTGCAGGTTGGATATCTGCTCCTGTGGGGAAGATGTTTTTAAGATTTGGTTTACTTCTCATTACCCTGCTCTGATTTTGATTGCTAACAAATTCAATTAATTTCCCTAAGTTCCCTGTTTTGCCCATAATTGTACTTGGTGAGAGATCTGTCCTGGTCCTTACCTCAACTTAGGAGATTTTGTTATATTTTCTCTCCCCTGCCACGTTGTGGAGGAGAGTGAGAGAGCAGCTTTGGTGGGTGCCTTAGCATCCAGCCAGGGTCAACCCACAACACAGGGCAAGGGTGGAATTGGTCATGCTATGAGATCCAGGGATTTCTTGGAAGTCTCCCTGCAGAAATATAAGAAACACAGTTTAACTAAAACCATTTTTGTAACTATTCATCTCAGCTGTTTTTTAAGGAATGTGTCTGTAGACTAGTATTTTCTATTAGGAACCAAACTCTCAGTTCATATGCAAGTAATGTTCTGCCATTAAATCTGATTTTTTGTTGCTGTTTGTTTGTTCATAATTGCTAACAGCAGCATGACTTAGATGTTCTGTTTCTCTTCTCGAATGAGACTGGCTGTAGTTAGCCATAACTTTTAAAAGCAGAGAAAAGTCAGCAAGAATACTTACACTGGAGACCACTCTTAGCAGAGAGGCAGACTCAGAACATGATTTGTTTTAAGGAACAGAAAGGTCTATTATTTTACAAAAGTGGCAAGTTCCCTCTCTTACATCAAGTTAGTAATTTTAGAAATAATTTTAGGAGCTTACAGTTCATGAAAATCCTGGAGGAAGGAAGAAATTTAATAAAAAAACACAGTAGCATCACTATGAAGTGGTAAAAAGAGGTGTTAAAAATTGCCTAGCAACATAGTGTTTTAAAGTATATTCATAGAACACATGAAGCAAGAATATTCAGTGCAAAAGAAGACTCTTTGTTCTTAACAAGTGCTTCTGCATGGCTTTTCTGATGCACAGTATCACTTTTGTTAGGGGTGTAGCTATATAAAGTTCCAGGTGTGTATAGGTCTGTGCATAGCAGTTTCAGGAATTCAAAAGTTTAGGAGAATTTTAGGAAAGGAAAGCAGCCTCAGAACAGTATTTCTGACAAAATCATAAATTAATTGCTTTCCATACATTCAGAGTAATTTCTTAATATCCCCTCCAACTAACTCCTGCAGAGCTAATTGCTGAACTCCTTTTGCAGTGATGGTATTCTGCAATGGCAGAATGTAACTAAAGCAAGAAAATTTGAATGGAAAGGAAACAGCTGATAAAAGACCAATAGACATCACTGGGAAAAAACAAAATACAAACAGGCTTTTGGCCACACCACTTTTCTTTGAGTCTGAAATCCGAAAGAATTTCAGCTCTTTAAAATTTTACTCCCTATTGTATTGTAGAAAGAAATAAAGTAGATTAAAACACATGGTAAAAGAGAAAACATGGGTCCCACCACACCACCCTGAGACTGACATAAAAACACTATGTACCATTATATATAGCACTGATCATTTTTGAAAGGCTGTGATGACCATCACAGGCTTTCAGAGGACTGGGAGAAAGTAAACTCTACTATGCCCTTGAAGAAGGGCAAGAGGGGACAGTTTGGGGAACTCCTGGCTGGCCAGCCTTACTTCAGCCCCTGGGAAGATGACGGAGCAAACAATTCTGAAAGCAATTTCCAAACAAAATACGAGAAGATGACTGGGAGAAGTCAGCATGAATTTGCAAAAGGAGAATGATGGTTGATAAATTTCATACCTTCTGGGATGAGAAAACTGGCTTGGAGTACACGGACCAAATGGTAGATCTTGTTTACCTTGATTTCAATAAGGTTTTTGCTGCAGTTTCTCATCACATCCTCATTGAAAAGCTGATGAAGTGGAATTACATGGACAGAAAGGTGGGCTGAAAATTGACTGAGCTGCTGGGCTCAAAGGGTTGTGACCAGCTGCACAAAGTCCAGCTGGAGCTCAGTCACTTGTGGAGGATCCCAAGGGTTGATACTACATCCAGTACATATTAACAAATATTCGAATGACCTGGAATAATGGGACAAAGGGCACCCTTAGTAAGTTTGTGAAGGATGCAAAACTGAGAGCAGTGGCTAATACACCAGAGGGGTGTGCTGCCCTTCAGAGAAACCTTAATATTCTGGGAAAATGAGCCAACAGGAATCTCATCAAGTTCAGCAAAAAGAAATTTCAAGTCCTGACCCTGCAAGGGGAACAATAAACCTGTACACCAGTACACACTGGTTACTGAACCACTGGAGAGCAGCTTTGCAGAAAAGGATAAGTGACTTCTTATTGAAGAAGTGGGTAGTAACCTGACCTTCAGCGTTCATGTTCGCGTGCTCGGGAGAGGCATATGTTTATATACACACTGAAACAAGTCTTCTGGAGGCCACAGATTGGGTGGAATAGCTGTTTATACCCATCAGCTACAACCATACAGATGACAGTATTAACTATGCAGCCCTTCCATCTCCCTTCCCACCTTGTATGTATGTCACACCATACAGTCTCCCCAGCGCTTCCTTGGGTCCCTTCCTTGTTTTTCCTTTGCTTCATGTTGTAATTATTTGCCTGCTATTGTTCTGTAATACCATTAGCATTATGCAGTATAATGCAGTTGCAGAATATTGATGGCACTCTGAGTCAACCCAGAAATTACTGTGGAAAGGCCCAGAAAGACTACTGTACATTATAAAAGCATTAAAGTGTGAGCACTACGCGATAATGATGGAATTATCCTTATTTACTTCCTGCCGCTTTCTGAATGTCATACACAAATTGAATACTAGATAATCATATTCCTACCTGGTCATTTTCCACCTCTAGACTCTATATAATGTCATAAACAACTGTATCCTTTTACTGCAGCAGTTGCATGGGCTATATTAACAAAAGCTTGCATAAAGAATTAAGCATGTTAATATAGCAGAATAATTTCCTGTGAGATGTTATTTTCTCTTTTGTTATCAGTGCTTCTCTTGATGAAGCCCAATACTCTATTGGCCTTCTGGCTGCTGCTGCACACTACTGTTTGCGTGCAAGCCTGTGCTGAGACCATGCTTTAGATATTTCAACTGAGACCCATTCCCAGAAGCGAGACTTGGGCCTCTTTTACTCTTCAGTATGATGCCATCTACCTCCAGTGCACATGGACCTGTCAAGCACTGTCCGTCATATCCACCACATGGTCCCATCAGCACTTAAAGTGTTGTCATATGGCTGATTTTGGACATGTGCAGTTTGTAGGAGCTTTCTTAGAGGGACTCCATCACAGAGTGCTGAAAACGCAACTCAGCTTTGTAAATATTTTTGCCCAAGTGTGCTTTGCATGTGATGGACATGAAGATACAAAGCTATATGCGCTGTTCAGGTCATGGAGAGGGCTCAGGGAGTGCACTGAGGCTTAGCTCAAATCTCCGTCTCTGGTTCAGTTTTGTAAGTTACAGACCACAAGAAGCCCTTCTTGAAGTGCAGAGTCCTATCAATTTGAAGTGCAAATACAGAGCTATTAAGAAGAAAGGTGACTGAGGGACATTGAGGGGATTGAGGGACTGAATACAGCCAGTGGACTAGGTCAACTGACCTCAAGGATGCAGCACAAATAAGAAAAGTGTTGACCAGATAGCTGTAAATCCTGAATTCCTGAAATTAGAAAATGTCCCGTCCATCTTTTTATTTTGTGCAGGTGTCACTGCAAGAACTTTTGAAACCAGAGCAATCCCCCTGTCAATCTCTAGCCCTCAGAAAGGAGAACAGTACGGTGAATATGTGCACGGGCTGTTATTACCATCTACCACAAAGGTTGAGCATCAATTGCTTCATTGGTTTTGTTTAGCAATTGTTAGTATTTACCTCCTTTGCTTGTGTTTGAATAGGCTGTCTGAGTATTTTGGCAGTGATTTATTTTTTCACACAGCTGCTCCTTTTGTGTTGAGGTTTTTAGTGATGTTTTTTTCTCCTGGCTATGGTACCATGGGTTGGATGCAGACCTGCCAACCTTGTACTATACCCACTAAGAAAAAAATAACTGCTGGCTTGAGGGAGAAATTGAGGTAATTTCAACAGACCTCAAGCACATTATTATTTCTGCATTTATAGTTGTTAGTTTCCTTTATTCTACTTACCATTCCAGCTGCTGATTCCATTTTGCCTCTTTATTTTTATTTGTAAAGCTCAGTCAACTTTCAAGGATAGCAGCTCTTTATAATTTTTCGCTCTTTAATTCTTAATTAATTAGTTCACCGTGATTTCTTTACAATGTTTTTTACATTCTCTTCCTGATCTGTAAATAGGATAATATGACTTGTTCTTTCAACAGATTACTGGACATATGGTTCCCGATATGCATTGTTGAAAATGGGCACATATAGCTATTTTTACATCTCATTTCTCTGGAATTGGTGTGATGGGAGTGCTGAAGAGGCCATGATATACTGAATCCTACCAGAATTATTTGATTTGTAGTTCACCTTAATTTTATAATCTGAATTGTTGTTGCCTTCCAGACATGGCTGTTATGAACCCTGCTAAAGCACAGCAAACTGAGGACTAATGAGAAAAGACTTGGTTTCAGCACCACTGTTTATTTATGGGTTGGCAAATTCTGTCCTTCGTGTCTGGTAGAAACCTTTTGACTATAATTGGTTCCAAGAACTAAGAAGAGAAAGGGATGTAGTTGAAAAAAAACTGAACAAAGATTTTTCCTTAGATTTAACAGACATTTACATTTAGCTAAGGTATCCCTTGTGACCTTGCATCAATTAGGAATTGAAGAGCAGACCTAAGTGGCAGATGTAGAAAGTGGTCATTTCTGTAGCAAAGGAGAAAGGAGAACACGCTAAATCTATGTTAGCCAGGAAGATCTACTAAGAGAATCCCTTCATATTTGAAAAATAAAATCACTGCATGGGTGGCTGGTGGCTCACTACTTCATATCCAGCATTGGCAGGGTAAGGGACCATAACAACTTTCTGTAATCACTTCCTACATTATTGTTTATGATTTGCAAACCAAGTCTTTCACTTGAGTGTTTAGGGAACACAACTAGACTACAGTTCTGTAAAAAAGTCCTGTCTCAAATAAAATGCTCTCAAGTTTTCCAATTGAACTTAGCCTTTAATTCCCAAAAGCTTAAAGATTCAAACACCGTCTATGCATGTGGATGGGATCTGCTCTTTCTCTGGAACAAGAAATCATTATTAGCTTTTTTCACATTTTTCAATTGTAAAAAACCTTGAGATTTTTTAACTTGGTCTGAGTTCTGAAGATGCAAAAAATGTTTGTTTGATCAACCAGAGATGAGAGTAATGTTCAGGTGATGGTGCAGTGAGTTCTCGTAAAACAAATCTAGTCATGAGCCTGAAGGGACTGGTTCATTTGCAAACATTTCAAATCAAACTGCAGCATTCAGTCTGCATACAAATCCCCATGGAATTTATATGATTTCTAAAGCCATTGTTTTGAGCAAGTGAAACAAAACCAGAGTGTACAGACTGGATAAAGTCTGTGAATATGGTTATCTATGCAATCTGTAATCTATATGCTTAGATGTGCCTGACACCGTTCTGCAGTTCCACACAACCAGGGTTGAAGGCAATGCTAGACTACACATGTCCCAAGTAGTAATAAATCCCACTCCCTTAAACTCATATTTGCTCTTACATCATGTAATCTGAGGCATTTTTTAAAAAGGGTCCAAGGTTAATTTATCCACCAGAAAGTAGCTCTATGATGAGGCTACAAGGGCAGGTGCTTGTTTATAGTTGGGTCAGACCTGGCGTGTCCAGCCAAGGAAAGAAACACGTGAATTTATGGTCATCCCATGTTAATGCAGGTTTCCTCCATATTCTATAACACAACCGTGTAAGATGATTTAGGGCTCAAGAGTATGCTTGGAGCCTGGGCTTTTCATAAAGTGTAGATACATCAAGTATTGTGTCTTCTTTGTTAGGCAGAACTAGGTGATGAATGGAAGGGCCTATTTTGTGCTATCAAATCTTTAATGGCTTCTAAGTCTATTACCATCAACTGTAGCTGTCAAATCAGTCGTCCAAACTCTCATGGTGTCACAAGCATAATAAATATTAACTGCTTTTTCAGAGCAATTTTGTTATGTTATGCTCTTCAGCAGAAGAACCTTCCTTAATATAGTGAGTAAAGCATGGGCAGTACAGGCAGAAATGTTGTGGCACTTGATAAGGATTAATGTGTTTGTTTATTATGTTGGAAATTATCTTCTCCTGAGCCCTTTTAATGTTCTTGTCCTGAAAAATCTTTTCAAGGTTCATCTGTAATGATATAAAAGTTAGATCTGTGAATTTGAACATGGCACCCTAGATTCACTGCGTACAAAGAAACAGGCAGTCAAGAGGGTGATGCTTAGGACATACCTTATAGCACAGCTTTGCACTGCCTTCATCACCACCCTAGGGAGACAACCCCAAACCAGGTGTTGCTAACTGCCTGATGTGCACATCATTGTTACCTTTCCATGAAAACTGCCCATGGCCAGGATTGGCTAGGCCTTTTCCAGGTCTTTCATGGTGCCCCATAAATAATGCTCTGAGTAGTGGGATTCAGCTCAAAGCAGCTAAAATAATCAGGGAGGTTGTTTTGCCATATGAATGTGTTGTGTGACAGCACTGGGGTGCAGGATGGCTGAGTGACATCAGGGCATGAGCTTGTGGGTCTGGGATAACCTTAGGTGCAGTATGCCATGCTGCCTGTCCAGGCAGGATCACCCTGCTGAAAACACTCAGTCTTCACCCTCACTGGCCCTCAAAGGCAGGTATCCAATGTAGGTAGTCTGGATTTCAGGCTCTGGGAGTGAAACGGGAGCTGACAGTGCAGATACCAACCCTGGGATGAGTTGTGTCACCTCCACAGATATCTGTTTCTCCATCAACTGTACAGCCAGACCAGAAAAAGTACACAGACTTTGACTTGTGGTTTCATAAGCTAAAGCAGACTAATTTCTCCCTAGACACCAGAGACACTGTCTCTTGTCCCCTTAGGTTCACTGTGTAGTGGTGCTAAACAGGGAGGGGCCGGGTGGAGAGGAAGTAGTGGGGACTGGTTCATGTCCGTGCTGCTGAGGAGGAACCATGTTGCAACAAGCCTCTCATGGAGAGACATGGCTTGAGCAGTTCAAATCAGCAACAGGAATTAAGCACTGTGGATGGTCAGTGTCTGAGCTCACCCTTTCACATAACCTTCTTTTTAATGCAGCAGTGTACTCCTAATCCAGGCAACATGTTGGAGCATGCAGGATTGTAATCCTTACAAGACACAGTGGTGGAAAGGGCTTTCTTTGGAAATCCCCGGGGAGGAGAAGGTGATGCTTTCCTCCCAGAAGAGCCAGCTGGCTAGAGCACTCTCACATACCATGGAGGATACTTCTACTTCTGAAGGATATCCAAATTCATGTCTGCCAGAGCCTACCATAACTGCTGGTCGGTAGACTGGTCACAGGGGAATTTTATATGGAGGACTTTTCAACCAGCTCTTGCAGGATAGATCTTTCCTCAGGCAAAACGGGCAAATTAAGTCTGTCTCTCACATACTGTCAAGCTATTTCATAAAAATGTTCTCTCTGGCTGTTGTTGTCTGCTGTTATTAGATGTGCAGTGCAGGCATTGTAATCTTGGTGGCAGTTTACCAGTTGTCTGAAAACTCCACCCCGACTTTGCTTTGTAAAACATTGCTGTAGGTCCAGTTTGGTAGCAAAGTCAGTGTTTCTTTTCTGTTACCGAGGTGTAGCCCAAACAAAAATAATTTATCTAGCAAGGTATTAGCACACCCATGTCCATGACAAAAATATGCCATTTCTCCATGTCTAAAACCTAGGCTGTGATGCTTCTGACTCCCCTTGATACATTGATCAGAGCAATATTTCAGACCACTTCTGCTTCACAATCTGATTGTTCGTGTTTCACTTTGATTCACCCTCTGTTCTGGGAATACAGTTTTTTTGCAGGACTGTGCATATTGTTCCACCCTTCCAATTGAGTTAGCACAATCTTGAATAGACAACATGTCTATCAATCACAGCTGTCTCTGAGGACTGCTTTAAGTGGTGTTTCAGTGAAGCCGTTAGATGAGTATACATGGTGATCTGTCTCCCAGCAAGGCCTGCCCATTTTCTCCTCTGCCTGAGCAGTGATCTATATTTCATTTTAGGAGAAAGAAAAAACAGGGATGTGTCTTTGCAGGAGAGACTCCTGGGTTGTTACCCCCTGTGGAATAAAATGTTCTCAGGTTGCTGAGCGAGGTCCACCCTTTTCTCTCTGTGCCCCTCCCCATTATCTTAAGCAATTCAGTGCGATTGATTTTGGGAGTCACAGTCTGAGTCAACAATTCTTTTCTCTGGTTATAAGAAGAATCCATTTACCTAAAGCAGGGGTTTAGTGGAAACCAGGCACTTAAAAGTTAAGTCTTACAGGGCCCTAAATAGCTTTTTGTTCTCAAAATTCTGATTTGTTACCCAGAGTGCAACAAACCAATAATTACACATTCGAGAGAGACATTGATTACTTATTTCAGAGTTGGGCAAGCCTCGGTGCTCGGTGGTATTCCAAAAATCAAGCACAGCAACTATCAAAACTTTTTACTATTTATTCATTTTAGCAAACAAAGGAATTAGTATTCATTGGCTACAAGCTATATAGTTCTATTATTAATTAGTATTCTGTCTTCTATTGGTTAATGATTCTCTCGCTTCTCATGCTAATTAGTCTCCACCCTCAGAATTTCTCTTCTTTTGAGTTGGTGGGTTTCTTGGGTGGTCAGCGATTGGCTTTGATGGAATTACCTTTTACCTAGTCGGAGTTGATTTCAGCACAGCTGCTGAGAGGGCTTTCTGCCATCAAGTAATTTGTATTTCTAACACCTGGACATCACTTCAAGCTTGTTAACAGCTCTCTGTTTCATGGATTAAATCTCTCTTCTTGTCAGTTACTGTACAAAGATAGAACATCAAACATTCTTTCTTAAGAGAATTTTACATATTCCATATTTTGTAACACTTTCCTTTTGCTCAGGGCTTGAACGACATATTTCCCTAGCAATTTCATTCATATTGTGACCAATTTTGAATCCACCAGTGCCAAAAAATAGAAAGTTTCTGTAGAAGTCATGTGTGATATAACCAGTTATGAAATACCATTGCTGGGAGTTAGCTTTTTACAAGGAATAACTTGGAGTCCTTGCTCTTAAGCCAAATAATTTGCCAAGTTTGCTCCAGGTCTTCTTATATCTGGCTGAGTACACTACTGTGCATCAGTCTCATGTAGCTATGGATATGGAAAGAGCACATGCAGGTTAGGGAACTGGGAAGCACCTCTGGTGGTAGCGGTGTGGCTGAACTGGCATGCAAAGTTCCCCTCACCCTCGAGTGTTTCAAGTGAACCTACCAATACTGTAAATACAGCATCTGAATGCTTTATGGCCTTGAACTCCAATGTCATGAGGAGTGGAGGATATAGTGTAATATAGTTGAAATAAGAACTTTCCTGAGCATTTACTTATTTGCAAGTTTAGAAGTATAGAAATACAGTATATTCTAACTTGAGGAATTTTAAAATGCAAATTATAGGAAAATAGAAATGTCACCAAGGAATGATTTGAGAACTAGTACACAGTCCGCAGTACCTATGCCTTTTTAAGCACAACTTTTAAACAATTAAATAGACAACTAATTTAGGACCAGAACCTCTGTGTACTGATGGGTATGTTCAAACAGCATACATCAAATTCTTCTTACATGTATCTAACCATATCAAAACCCTTTACATAATGTCATTTTATACTCTTTGTATAGATCTGGATTTCATAAGCAGAATTCAGTGTTAACCTGCTGTTACTTTTGCTTTTTGAGGCAAGTGAATTTTATGGAGCCACACAAAATCAATTCACCTGAAGGCAGAAATGCATACATGGTTGTTCTGGCCTATTTCACTTGTCCCTTTTGTCAGCTCAAGGAATGTTAATGATTTAAATAAAAACTGTTTGTCACAAATTATTTAAGATATTCTTTTCTTCACATACAGATTATTACCAGTGAATGGTGTGAGCAGTATTACATCCACTATTTAGCACTTATTTCTAGCAGAGTACATGACTCAAGTGACAGCACAGGACCTGCCCAGTCTGTAAGTGCAACACTCATGCCTCCTGCTCTCAGCTACATGAGTTAAACCAGATCCTATTTTTGGTTACACTTAAATGCACCTTTGGAATTTCTCCATTGCCAGGACCGTGCTCTGGGTGAACAGAAATGATACTGTAAAGACTGAATCTGAATCTCTCCCAGATTTACTTTTTTTAAAAAAGTAGAACTCAGCTCATGTGCTTAACCATGTAACTGATCCTCTGAAAACTTTATAATTGTAATCAAGGATACACTATCCCACAGCCCTAGAAAGAGGTAAGTAAGGATTGCAAAAGCCAACTGTTGGTCAGTACAGGTTTCCAGATATAATACGTACCAGGATAGCTTTATTGTCTCTCAAATTAAAAGAATTAACCTAGTAACCTCTAGATGGCTGACTTTTTAAAGCAAACCTCACTGGTCTGTCACAAAACTATTTATGTGAAAGACTGGAACATTTTCTGCACAGAAGGTCCTGACAATTGATTGCTCACTTTTTTATTCACAGAAAAGGCTCTTTATCGCTAGGATTTCTAAATAGTTTAACAAATCTCTGACTTAGTAGTTGCAGATATTAGTAATGTATGAATCTCAGCACTTTCCTCCTATTTATTTCAGAAATAAATGAGGATGGGAAGGGATTAAAGGATTTATTCACTCTAGGCTGATAGACCCGCTCCTCTAATTCTTTTACAGGTACCTCTGTAAAAAAAACAACCAAACAAAAAAACCCAACCAAAAACCTATACAAACTAACAACTAATCTCAGAAAAAGAGAAAAGGAAAGAAAATAATTAAAAGAAAAATTCGTGGGGTTGTGCATACTAGACAAGTAGAAACATGTTGGACCATCTCTTTGATAAATTAAAACAGCTTTAAAGCTTTTCTCTAATGCTGGGACAATGGGAGTTTTTAAGACTCTGCCAGTAATATACTGCATAAAGACACAGAACAGTCACAATCTTCTCCTATCCTGTCTAGAGCCAAGTTCTTCTCTTACACACATAAAGTTCAGACCCTTTATACCTCTTTTCTAGAGGCTGCACTTCCAATGAAGCTGTCTCTGGTGTTATTTTTCCTTAGATAAGTTATATTTCTTACACCCTTGATGTTGTTTTCAGACCCTTTATACCTCTTTTCTAGAGGCTGCACTTCCAATGAAGCTGTCTCTGGTGTTATTTTTCCTTAGATAAGTTATATTTCTTACACCCTTGATGTTGTTATTTTCAGCCTTATTTTCAAATCTGAGATCTCTGTGCCTTACATCACCGTCCTTACTGGTATACAATTGAAATAACTCCTTTGAACATGAGATAGAAGGTAAATGTTCCTGTGATGGTCCCCTGTGATGTCCAGGAATCATATAACATGCAAAAAAAGCAGGGAAAAACTCAAGGAAACTCTTCAGAAGATTATATTTCCTTCTCTCTTACACAATGTGCTTCTTTTTTAATCCATGGAGACTGTGATTCAGGAATAATTTTTAAGGTGTCTTTCTTTCACATAAAGTGCTTTATTCTTCTGTCTTACCAAAACATTTAGATGGTGAACCAAAAATAGCATTCCCAAATGGGAATCTGTTGGCTAACTGATTGAAGTAACTGTCCAGTGTGTATTCATATATGGGAGGTCTAATGTCTCTACTGGATGGATGGACCTGAGGGCATGAGAAGGTCACATTGGTGAACTAGATTTGGCAATTCCTAACAAAGTGCTATCACTCTCTTCAGGTAAATGCCGTGTTGTCCATCTACATTGTAACAGTAATCAAACTTTCCATACCAACTGTATCCTGGCAACTCCACTAAGTTCTGCTTCCATTCCTACAGATTTACTGAAGCCACAAACATGGGCCGCATTAAAACTGGACAGGTCTCTAGGCTACTAAAATGTGATTATCCAGTAATTGATGTGGGCATGGTTCTCCCCCTGGAAAACACTATTCAGTACCAGCACAAAAACTACTTAGAGAGGAAGGAAGTTGTTTTATTTTTTATGTAATGCTTTAGTTACATTTACATTTAAATCCACATTTCAAAACTACTGTTAAAACCTAAATCCAGACAGGGTGGCAGATGCCAATGCTCTTTCCATCACAGCAAGACACGATATGATATTCTTTCTAGATTTACCTGCCCTTCCGTTTGTCATTAAATGCTCCTGTTGTCATGGATGTCAAGGGAAGTTTTGCCATCTAATTCATCTGTGACATTTGGAAATTGTCCAGCAATGAACTGCCTAGAAAACTGTTTCATACTAGGAAGGCATCATTTGTTCTTTCTTCCTTGTCTGAGAACTGTTTCTGTTGCTCTTCTCTCAGGACGGATGGGACAGCGTTTCAGGATTCGTAAGGAAGGAAATTATGGCTTTCTTAGAATAGCTCTTCTAAGAGGTTTTTTATCTATAGTAGGAGGGGGTTCACATCTAATCTGAACTATTTCAGTGTCATCCTACAATTTACAGTTGAAACGGTACTTCCTTTTTAAGCTTCAGTTCTTTCAGCTTATTCAGTACTGTCCCTGCTTCCTCATCATTTCCCAATGGGTTTGTCCCCGAGATGAGCATAATAAGTAGAAGTACTCCTTGAGTTCTATGTTGGGATCTGCTGTAATTAGTGGGTAGGAGGTGACCCTGTAACTTACAAACCACAGCCATGTCAAAGGTTTATTTCAGAAAGGAAAGATGAAAAGAGTAAGGCAGACAGTGGCTGGAGTTCTGCTTTAGGCAATTCTGAAGCATGGAGAGAAATCTTCCTCTGTACTGGGAAGTGAAAGAGGGTCAGAAAATGAGCTTGAGTGCTGAAAACTGTCAACATCAACCTTGCTTAATTATTAACATGGTCCTTGATCTCTTTTGGACTGTTCAAATGAGTTCTCAGCAATTCCAATGCCAGCAAAACAATCAGGCTTACTTCCCTTTTACCTGTACTGGTGTAAGTGAAACTCCTTCCATCATTGTAAAAGTACAGCAAATCCAATTACTTTTTTTTTTCTTCTTACGTGTTGAGAAGATCTTGGTTCTCCTGGATAAGAGTTAGATGAAATGAGAAATAACTGAAAATACCCTAGTTTTAGTAAAAAAGATCTTGATTTCTCTTCAACCGATCTCATCTTTAATTTAAGAAAAGATGCCTTCAGGGGATTTTTTTGGTTTGTTTTGGTTTTGTCTTCATTTGGGTTGTTTTGGTTGGTTGGGACATTGACTTGCTCCATGTTCCATGCGGTATAGATTGATGCGTAGCAGGAAGCTTTCCTGCTTTCTGGTCATACTTGCATGACAATTAGTCCTTAGAAGAATACATTTTTCCCCTTAAAATATTTCTCCATGTTTATAAATCATGTTCTTTGTAATCATCTGTATTCATCTACATCTGGAAAAATTAAACACAGAACATTCTTTTAAAGTCATAGTGGGATTTTTATTTGCCAAAATGTCCATCAGCAATGCTTTCTAAAGTTCTGATAAAAAAATAGTGTTGTCTTATAACAAAGAAATGGCTTTGAAATATTTCTAATAAATTCTGCACTATTTAGATTTATACATTTGTTGTGTCCTAGTTATGTATTTACTACAGTTTTTCAGGTTGCATTTAAGCTGATTAACCTAAGTCAGCAGTACAGAATAATACAGCCTTGACTCTACAAATATAGCAGAATTAATAATAATTATTTCCTTTATCTTTTTTCAGCTAGTTCATCTTGATTAGAATTGTCCATAGTAACATGGAGTTCTTCATGTCCCTTAAGTGCTGAAACCCCTTCTGACATGAAAGGAAACCTCATCTAGTGAAGATTACTTACTGTGCCGGGTCTGTAGGAACACGTGGGGTGGACACATGAATGTAAACTGCCTTTGAGCAAGCATGGGGTGGCTTATGGTAATAAAAGTGAATTGAAGTTTTAGAGAAGGAGGATCTACATTGGTGTAGAGAGGAAAATATTTGTGCCCTTCCCTACTAAATACAGTTCGCTGTATTTAACACAACCACCAGGCCCGATGTTCACATGACTATCCAACTTACGCAGGCATCCGATGGGAGAATGGGAACTCTTATGTCATCATTCATTTGATCTTTTTCAGATATTACCATCAAGTTTGAAATGGTTTTGGACCTATGTGTCAAAAGGCTCGTTCCCCAAACACAATGGAACACACAGGAAGAGTGACAGGCAGAGGAGTCCCAGTAACCTAAACAGAGAAAATTAAGCACTCTGATCTGGCTCATTTCAGGGTTGTCTCAAAGCATCAGCCAGATTGTCCAGAGATGACACCAATCAGTGAGTCAGTAGGAGACACTGCCTCCATCACCTCTATACACGGAGGGGGGTTACTGCCTGCAGGGATCAGGGACACGTGGAGTGCAAGGGAAAATTGTCTTGGATTTGTACACACTTTTGTATGAGGGCTACTTAGGGAAGAACAGGAGGTGGGCAAAGAAGGGGATCAACGTGATTTGGGGAGGTATCAGAGTGGTCCAATAGAATGAATAAGGAAATAAAGGTGTAGGTCACATGTACAGGGGTTGCTGACTGGTACACTTGCCCCACCACATGTACGGATTCTGTCTGATCATGACTACATGTCCTGTTTTCTCATTTAACTCTGTTTCTAACTTTTTCTTCTGGTCAAGGTGCCTCCGTGTGCATGTGTGTATGGAGGTTTGAGTGCCAGCAACTGGGAGAGGGACAAAAAGTCGCATGTGGGAGGGCCACATGCCTGTGGTGTCAGCAGTGGGGGAGGATAGGGTGTACAATATGTGGGTGTGAGTGTCAGTGTGTGTAGGCACTAGTGAACATCAAGGTAGACTCGCCTGAGAGTACAAGAAGAATCTTGAAAGCCAAATAACAAGGCACTCAGAAGTGTACAGGAGAGTCAAAGCAGACTGGAAGAATCAGAGGTCCTTGCTTCTAATCACTAGGGTCTGGATGTTGGCTGAGGTAAAAAAGATCAGGGCAGTGGCGCTGTTTGTGTTGTGTGGGTTTTGTAGGTTCTGTCTCTGCTGATTTATGTGGCTTCCCATGAATTTAAGCACATGTATTGTGTGCACACGCTCAGCTTTTCTTCTGGCTGGACACAGGGACATGGAGCTGCAGCAGCCTCACCTCTATCAGGCTACTGGGTTTGGCATCTCCTAACACCCTAGGAGTGCTGGTTGTGTGCCTTGACCAGAGAGGGTCTAACTCATCATTTCATGGTAAGTCATCTGTGTAACAAATGTCTACATGTGGCCAGAGAAATCCCTTTCTGGGAACCTGAATGAATGATCAGCAAGTGCATGGTGCTGCCTATGTAACGGAGACAATTCCCTTTTGCTACCTCTCAGATAACCTAAAGGAGAAACTGCCTGAACAGTCTGAAACATCCCACAGTGTGCAAGCACACCTCTTCCAAAATCAGCAGCACACCTGCTTCAGCAGAGAGCAACTGGGGAGAGATGGGCACATCAGTAATGCACAGGCTGGCCGCAAAGGTTGTGTAACATGTTGTTCTCAACTCCAATGAAGAGTACTTTTGAATTAAAGAAAAGTGAAGGCTTACAAAGGCTTCCAGGCTGAAGTGCCATTTCTACGTGCACAAAAAGTTCTCACCCAGTGAGATGTATGAGTAGTTTTTATGCAAAATGCCGTGAAAAATTAACAAGGGCAGAGAATGTGCAGTCCCTGGGATCCCTTCCAGCATGTGTGCTTTATTATTTCCATAGGCCAAAACACATTACCTTTCTGATCTAAGCCATACTGATTTTGCTTCAGGCTGTTAACTCTCAAGTTCCCTGAACATCAGAAAATTCTGGCCATTACATCACACAAATGGAACCCGTTTATTTTTAAAAACTTGGGGCTGGATGCTGGACTCCCCCACAGCAAATTTGTGATACTCCTCTAAAGTGAGAGGGCTGATTTTGGTTTAAATTAATGTAAATGGAAGTAGAAACTATTGCATAGGTTTCAATTTATAGAATTGAAAATTGTAAATACATATCCTTTTTCTATTAATTCCTTTTTTTCCCAGACATGTGACAAACCAATAATTAGAGTATAGAATAATCATAAAAAGATTACTGTTGTCACCTGATTGTACAGAGACACTCCCACTACAGTCAGCAAGAAAAAACATTCTACTATATAACTTAAAAAAAAATACCCTAGCTTGCAGGGGAAGGGAAAGTGTTTTGCAATGGGATTTTTTGGGTTGTTCTTGGAAAAATGCTCTATATTGTAAGCAAACAATTAATAACAGGTATTTTCCTTCTTGAACAGTAAATATCTGTCATATCATGGAAAATCTTGTAGCAAAATTAACTGGTATCCTGACCTTTCACTTTTAGTTTTTTCTCTTCTGCTTGACCTACTCACAGTCTCAGGATCACTGTATGAATGTATATAATTCTTAAAAATCCCTTGACATTACAGCCTGTTTGCTAATTTTTTTTTCTTTTCCATGAATAACTCATGGGTCTGTCTAGACCTTTGCCTTGAAAACAAAAAAAATCTATTAAAAATAAACTACAAAAAAAAATCTGGCATTTAAAATGTTCACTAGTTACAGGTTAGTTAACAGAATAGGTAAGGGAAGAAATAAGGTTTGTCAGATGAGAATTTTGACAACACCGAGAAGAAAAAGGAAAATTAATAAGAAGGGCATGTTATTACAGCACTTTATTGAGTGAATTTTGAAACAGGACATGCACCAAGTGTGTATTTAAAAACTGACTTTGCCTTGGATCTTTGTGTTGTTCTGACTGATCATGTCCTTCTTTACCCATCTCCTTGTCTTACTCTGAAAAATTCTTCCTCTGTGTTAGGGGGATATTTTTCAAGATATCAGGAAGTGTCCTCTACATGAAGAATAGCCTATGTTCAAATGCCTTAGATGTTTCTGGAAATTATTTGCTACCATACCATATTTGCTTACCTAGAAACTGTATCCTTCCCTCTGGCTTAATTTCTTCCCTCCACCCTGTTCTTTGTTTTACTTTCAAATACAAAGGTCATGCCAAAAGGATAAATTGACAATAATTTGGTTTTGTTGCTGGCAGAGATTTTTTTTTACACACATCAGTGTATGGTACAAATACTACATGTGGCACTCTGCGTTTCTTCTGCAGTTTCTTCAAGGCAACAGGACATGAATTCCATTTTCTGGCTTTTCTGACATTCTCTGTGTGATGCTGTCTGAGCAGTAATGCAGAGAAGCAAAGAAACAGAAAGCAGTCCTATAATTTGAATATGCAGATAGCTAATGATATCACAAATCATATATTGTCCAGATATTTTGATACCTAAGAAGTCTACTGCTTAAATTTTTGAACATAAGCAGGCAATTTCTGAAAGCTAGTTGGTATACAAATGCATGTTGTCCATATGATTTCACTAAGCTTGTCACAAGTACATTGAGATAGAAACTACTTTTTTAGGCAAATACATTTCAATTTAAACATTATTTGCTGATGCCTACGGGAATTATGAAAGTGAAGGGCTACAAAGACATAATGAAATGCAGGAAGTAATTAGTGGCATCAAAGCAAAACCTTCTGGAACGTTCAAATTGGTTTCAGATGCATGTCCAGCTCTGCAAGAATTTTATAAGTCATTCTCAAGAGAGAATGTCAAGCATTTGGACTCAAAGATAATGACATGACCGCCCATAACCTCTTCTTCTGAAATATTCCGCCCTTTCATTAAAAGGAAACTCCTGGAGGTGGAGAAGAATACAGGGAGAGAGCCAAATGGGAGATGAAGAAAGATGTCATATGAAAGAGAATCAAATTTCTTTATTTGATTTTAGGAAGTGTCACACTCCATATTTCTGATTACTCTCTGTTCAAAGGGCTCAGTGTCGTTTGTACCACTGGAAGCATTTTCCTTTTAATAACAAAATTAAAACCAGAAGAAAGCCAAAAACATATACCAGGGTAGATGTCCCTTATTTCCCTGACTCTTCTCTTTGCTTACTCTTCTTTCAGGTCCACCAAAGTTCAAGAACTACTGAATAAAAAAGCAGGTGGTCAGTAAGTGTTGTTTGCTTATTTTCTTTCTTGAGCAAGTGGGGATTGGGAGTTAAAGTACAGAGCTTTCTGTTCCCATCTGCTCTGCAACTGGAGTTTCATCTAAGAAGAAATAGAAGGGAGACAAGCGTCGTGCCAGTAATAGTTCAGAATAGTTCAGCAGAATGCTTGTAGCCTGTTGTGGCTTCTCCTTGTTTAATAAAAACATTTAGATCTCTATGTACAACAGACCTCCCAAGATGTGAATGTTTCCTTTTCTAAATGTGCAATACATCATGACTCTTTTGAGATATCTGCGTCTCTGGAAGTGCAGGGAGATGTGGGAATGTCTTTGAATATGCTGGACAATAAGATGTGATCAGTAGTCATTAAAAAAAAGGACATTGGGAAGGTTGTTGATGAAGCCTATATTTAGCTGTGAGGATCTAATATCTTCAGGCTCCTTCTGTAGTCCAGAGGAAGATTTCTCCCAGGGACAATTCAGAGTGGGAGCCCAACTCATTATTCTGTGAACAGCCTCCTGGAGCAGCCCCAGGCAATCACTAAAGTCAGAGAAGAGCTGCATCCTGTGGCTGCTTTTTCTTGTGGGACTCAGCTCGTTCATGTGTGGGCAGATCCCCACCCGTCTGCTGCACTGAAAGGGACTATCAAAGAGCTTCATGTTATAATTTTCTCTGTCAGTAGAACTGTAATCTATTTATCACTTCTTCAAATATAATTCGTGAATTTAAAACACAGTCTTTAAGAGGATTACATGTTAATTTTACTATATAATGCAGGAAATTTTAAAAATTAAATGTACTTTCAAACTTTCCTCTATAGCCTTGAGTTTTGAATGATGACTAGGATTTCATTCTAATTCCTTTTCTAGGACTAATCCACTCATGTTTTGAATTATCGGTACCCACAAACCTTGTTTCTCTTTGCATGAAGACTAAGTTCAAATCAATACAGTTCTTTTTCCTTTTCCACATGAGACATGAAATTCTTAAATTTCCTCTATTCATTTTCAAACATTTTCATTGTTCAGGTTTGGGGGTTTTCCCCCCATTATTGTAATAAATCAGAAGGAAGGCTGCATTTAACCAGAATACAGTCTGCTGTGATAGCAAGGAAGACAGAAATGATGAGCTGTGTTTTGGCCACGTGTCCTAACTGGAAGAAGTTATTCCTGTTGAACTGTGAACCTGGCAGCTGCCTTGGCCTGAAGAGGTGAGAACCCCCCAACTTAGTAATGGGGCACTTCAGATTTTATTAGTTTTGCAGTATTAGTGCTTGATTATGCCTATTTCTGGCTGACTAATTTAAAGAAATCACCTTTTCCCTTGGTCTGCAACTGTCTCATCTGTTTGTTGGTAGCTCCTGCTGTCAGCTACTGTTTACTCAGAGCCCTTCATGAAATCATTGCCATCAAAATGAGGACACTTATCAAATATGAACTATTTGAACTGCCCACCTCAATCAGACAGAGGTGAGTCAGAGTTCTCATGTGCACAACAACATTTCACCAGATATGAGTGAGCAAAGGACTCCAGAGGAAAAGCAGTAGGGGTAATTTCTTGAGCCAGCCGAGAGGAAATGTGATTCTTGTCTCATTCTGTGGTTGTATGCAAGCAAGCCCATGCAGGTACCCCCCAGAGCCCTATGAGAAGACTACACTTAAGATAGAAGAGTTTCACTTTCCAGGTTGACAATGTTCTGTCTTCAGAGGATGCTAGGCAAAGGGCTGAAGTTTCAGTGTGCCTTCAGGTCTAGATCTAAAACATATATTTAGACCAAAATGGCTTGAAAAGGCAGGATTTGTCAGCTGTGTCCACCTGCAGCAGCCTGGGTAGCAATAAGGCATGAGTTGCATGTTTCTTGTAAGCTGGCTAGAACATCTAGCACATCCAATAGTGCTATTATTTGGCTAAAGTTGAGGTGGTTTTTGTTTCTTTTTTTAAAGTTTGCCTCTAAAGGAATAAGCCAAATAGCTCTCTTGCCCTCTAGAAATGTGGCTGACATTTCTCAGTTTCAAGCAAACTGGATTCACTTAGCCTCATTACTGGAGTCGCTTTAATTTACAGGGTGTGACTTGGAGCATATTTAGGCTTGTGGGTCAAGTTACATCACACATGTAGAAAGTCCTATTAAAGAGACTTAATTTTCTGTTTAGCCACACTCCC
Source organism: Dicrurus megarhynchus (assembly GCA_013399195.1). Lineage (NCBI taxonomy): Eukaryota > Metazoa > Chordata > Aves > Passeriformes > Dicruridae > Dicrurus > Dicrurus megarhynchus. The sequence continues at coordinate 67,740 of VXAD01009455.1, forward strand.
TGACTAAACAAAATCCAACCAACAACCTCCCCTAGTCTCTATTCCCAGAAAACCCTGTTAGAGTCATAGACTGGAATCATAACACACTGAATTACTTTCACAATTTCAATTTGATGGAATAAACCTGCAAAGTGTTTTTATGGCTATGGTTATTCCTACAAAGGATGAACAAGCAAATGTACATTGAAAAAGGACATTTCTAAGCTGAGACGTGGTGTAAAATTATGCTTAATGCTTATCATTAAGTACAATTTTGCCGAGCAAATTAAAAGAGAGATGAAGTTAAGGACAACTGATATCGAATCAATTAGTAAAAGTTTCATATTTTAAATGGTCATGTCCATAAAAATTATTGCAGTACTGGCAAACTGGAAAATGAATTGGTAACACTGATAGGTACATTTATTATTAGCATGATCTTGTGAAAAAAAAGTGAAGAACCAGTTTCTTTTCATTCTATCAGTAGTGAATGTTCTAGGTAACACCATGAAGCAATGAAGCGATGGCCAGGCATTCTGGTAACCTCTACACAGACATTTAGCACTTGTGGGATGCTGACATGCTGCTGAGCAATCACCAGAGAAGCTGCCTAACTCTGAAGGGTTTTTTCTTTTATTTAAAGGGCTTTTCATGTAAACATTCCCTTGTGAGCGCTGAGGTATTGTGGGGATAAAAATTATAATGGCATAGACCCCTGTAGGTACTGCATATAACCGGAGCAAGACTTTGGATATCTGTGTTTGAGTGGGTGCTCAGCCTGCACCTCGGCTCTGCAGACAGCTGAAGTGATTGATTGGTTCCTGTAAGGTCCGGGGTGCCTCCTGCTCTGCCTCTGGCTCTGATCATTTGCAAGTGGGCGGGCACACAACATTGACCAAAGCCCCAGCAGGATCCAGAAACACAGGTGGGTGCTGCCATGCTCCGTGAGAAACCAGGTGGGTGCTCTGGGCAGAACACACAGCAGAATTTGCAGCCTCCACTTTTAGTATCATTGCTGGCTTTTCGCAGATGCAAAATGCAAAAGCAGCCCTGGGACCAAACTAAACTGGCAATTTACATGATATGAGTGCCATAACAAGCTGGTTTAGAGTCACAGCTGGTCTGGACTGTCCCTTTGGGATTCATAAGCACCCATGGGGTTGGCTGTATGATCAGCCATTACAGGAGGACAAAGGGTATCTCTACAGAGTTTGCCTTCAGCTGGAGTAATCTAAGAAGAGAATTAGGGTCAGACTGTACACTTATATCTAGATCTTGCACTTTCTAAGAAAACATGCTAGCCAGAAATATGTGATGCAAAGGGTAAAAACCATCAGCCCAGGCATATTGCCTTCTCTGGTTGCATTTTGCAAGGAAACGAGTAAGACGCAAAGGAGTTTACATTCTGAAGTGGAGCTATATAAGCTTCCACATACAATTAATAAAATGAATCACTGAAAATATACTGTGGGTCAGAAAATGCTATAAATTTGATAATTTTGTTAATTTTTTTTTTTTTTTTTGAGGAGGACTAAGTAGCTTTTATGTTTCTTGGGTGGGTCTATAATTGTGATAAGACAAGAAACATTGTAATTTGTTTCTGTATCACATAAGATGGAATGTCCATATCTTTTATCTGCTGTATTCACTTTGGAGGTCAAGGTTACATTCCCAACCTTAGACTTTCAGACGTACTTTTCTACAAGGACTGGTGAAACTACATAATGGGGCAGGGGAGTTTTATAGCTTATGTACGGTTAGAGGCAGATCAGTCGGGCCAAATGACTTGTTTTGACCAAAAAAAAAGTTATCAACATTAGTCTGCAGTTGATACTGTTGTGAAAAAAACTCACCCATGACTCATTCAAACTACACGACTGCCCAATCTGATTGAAACTAAGCCGAGTAACTCTGTCAGATTTGAACTTCCCCATTCAACTCAGCTGCCCTTGATCATCTAAATTTTGGTGTGAACAACTGTTCCACTCCTTAGGCTAATAAATAAATAATAAAAGGCAGAAGAAGAGGGCAGTAGATACAGGGGCAGGGGAGAAGCTACAATTCCTTACAGCCAAGACCAAGAGCTCACGGTAACAGCACTTGTCATATATGAGAGAAGTCAGATTCAATCCCAGTAGGTCCAAAGACTATATGCACCCATAACTTAAACAGCTGCCCAGTAGAATTTGATTCCCATGCTTCTCAATTGAAACACCCACTTGCAAAAAGACAGTATTAAATGCAAGATCTGAAGTATGCTGCTCTGTAACATCATTGCCTTAGTAATTTCATATCATTCATTTAATTGCTAATGTTCACATTTTCCTGGACTTGCTGCACACTCTGATCTTACCCGGCAGAAAGTTCAGTATTGATCCTTGATCCTTGACCTTCCATGTGGAAGATTGGACAAACTACTTATTTTCTCTATGATTCAATTCCATTTATGAAAAATTCTCCTTATGAAAACTGAAGATAATATTATTTCCATGACTTGCAAGCCTTGTTGAGGCTACATGAAAGAATGGTAGCACATACAGTAATAAAATATGAAGGGTATTGCTTAGTTTAAGGATACTGGAAATAATATCACTTTTTGATTAAGGAAGAACTTACAGCAAAAAATACATAAAGCAATTTTACCTCTAAGAATTTATTAATTTCTTTCTTCAAATGAGACTTAATGGATTTCTGTGAGATAAAACATCACTAATACCAATTAAATCTTCACAATTGCTACTGATTCTAGGCAAGCACTCTAAAATCTGACTTTTATAAAAAAACATTTCTCTCAAAAGCCATTATTTTGTGAGAAACATCTCAAAGCTGTTTTATTTCTAGCAGAAAAATACATTACTAAAATCTCATTTTGAGTGAACTGCATCTTAACATATTAGAAGAGTGGTAATGCCAGCATGTGAAGTCCTTTGTGACAAAAAAAAGCCTCCAGTACATCTCAATTATAACCAGTCTGCCACTTTTGAATCTCTTATTTTGAATTGCCAGGAAAGAGGGTGTGTGTTTAATAAATACACACCACAAAAGCATATACAATAAATGTCTACATGTACACTTATCCCAGAGACGTAGCACTGAGGGTTTTTTAGTTAGATCATTCTAAAAGTTGATTCAAGTGACTGTTAGTCAGTCACCAACTATTTTTAGGTAAGATCAAGAGGCATATTGTCCAGAATGATCACATTAGTGTGCTAACAGGAATACAGAAATGGAATACCATATTATATAATCTTTTCTTCTCATATTTTGTCTCTAGAACTGATGGATTTTATATTAAAATTTAGCAAACAATACAATAGTCTCCTCCCCCAAAATTTATCACATCTTCACTTGTAAATATTTGCTGTATCTCTTGTCCTCTCTCAAATACATAGCATACATTTTTGTATCTATATATGAAGCAAAATGCTTTGTTTCAATTGTCATTATTATTCCAGTTTACATTCCCTTCTTATTTATATTTTTTTAAATTTTCAGTCTTGCTAAATATCCAAAATTGTTATATAATGGAAATAATTTTCCTATGAAATGTGTTAACTATACAACATTCAATTTATTTATCATTTATTTTTATTTATTTTTATTTGTTGTATATATCAGCTATAGTGTGGCCAGCAGGACCAGCACAGTGATCGTCCCCCTATTCTCAACACTGGTGGGGCCACACCTCAAATCCTAAGTCCACATCTGGGCCCCTCACTACAAGAAGGACATGGAGGGCTGGAGTGTGTCCAGAGAAGGGCAACGGAGCTGGGGAAGGGTCTGGAGCACAAGTCTGATGAGGAGCAGCTGAGGGAGTTGGGGGTGTTTAGCCTGGAGAAAAGGAGGCTCCGGGGAGATCTTACCACTCTCTACAACTGCCTGAAAGGAGGGTGTAGCCAGGTGGGGGTTGGCTTCTTCTCCCATACAACCAGAAACAGGACAAGACAAAGTCACACCAAATCATGCCAGGGAGATTTAGATTGGAATTAGGAGAATTTCTTTGCTTAAAGTGTGGTCAGGCATTGGAACAGGCTGCCCAGGGAAGTGGGGAAGTCACCATCCCTGGAAGTGTTCAAAACATGTGTGGGTATGGCAGTCAGGGACACGCTTTAGTGATGGACTTGGCAGTGCTGGGTTGATGGTGGGACTCATTGATCTTGAAGTTCTTTTCCAACCTAAACAATTCTATGATTCCATGATCTAAAGGAAAATCAATTTAATTTTGTATTAAATTCAGGTAAGTCTTACTATTCTCCTTTGCTTCTTTACCAGGCTTAGTTTCCACCAAATTCTGTCTCATCACTTTTTCAGCCCATTTACTGTGTGGTTCTTCATAGAGCTTCAGCATCCAGATTCTGGTGAACATCTCATAATGTGTTGGGTTTTTTTATCAAAGTCATTTGTTGTATACTACTGTAGACACAGTTGTTTCATAGCAGGTACTGTTGTCTTAGTCTTCTACAACTTTTCATATAAATTAATATGCCATTTTCAATTGAAAAAAAATAGATTATACTATCAGATCACAGAATTTGCTGGCAATTCAGACAAATGTTCATATGTGTAGTATTTACTTTGTAGATTGGCAATAGGTTGGCTAAATTTAGAATAACCTGGAGCTCTGAGCTGAGACAAATGAGAGCAAATATTTGTCCTGTATCAAGGGATAAAAAATTAAGTCCAAAGAAGCTTCCTACTACCTGTCTCCTGATAATTCCTAGATTTCACTCAAGCTGAAACCTGGGGAAGAAAGCTTTGCTGAATATGTAAACTCTGTTTTCTACTTTCTTTGCTTTTTTCTTATAGTAATTTACAGCAAGTGAATTCAGTCACAACCTTTCCTGTCCATCTTTTTTTTTAATCCCAGTGTTTGAACACCTGTGTTGGATATTTTCTTCAAAGAGAGCAGTAGCTATTTTGTTTCTGACTATCGTGTGTAACAGGAGAATGGGCATCCTGGTGTGTTCACCCGGAGGGGCATCTTGGGGCATGCAGGATTGAGGGTGCTTTCCTGGAACATGGGTGTGCACACCAAAGTACAGCACTGCTGTCAGACGCCTGCCTTTAAGCCACTCCCAATTTGGGAAGTACCATAGTTTCTTCAGGACATTAATTTTCAGTTTGTAGCTCCACCAACAGCAGCGCTGTTGTCTATGCTTATTTTCTGAGGTGAACCAGGTGGAGGGGGTATGAATCTCCCCCGCCTGCACTGACAAGACTGAGTGTCTTTGGAAGCCACCTCTGGAGACCTGACCTTCATTGTTCAGCACCTCTCAAACAGCATTTCAGTTTCTACTTAGATTGTTGACATACCAATTTGGATACTTAAAACATGCCATTTTGCTCTCATTATTGTCAAGAGAAACTTAGGGCTCTATTCAGTTGCCTAAGTGTCATTTGAAATGTCCTCTAGCTGTCATTCTGCAAGTGTGGGGATGTCCACTATGAGTTCACATTTCTTTTTCAGAGAGTTAGACAGAAAAGAAAAAGAAGTGTAACTCAGCCCTTTTTTTCTACCCCGTGGGCTTCAGCCTCCCTTTCAGCATGATGGCTGCTGCATCTGCTGGGAGCAAATCCAGGTCCCACCCAGGTTGTGTCTGGGCCTCTGGCGGTGACGTGCTCAAGACAAGGTGTCCGCGTTTGCTCCTCAGACCTGCTGGCTCTGCCACTCAGGAATGGATCCAGTAGTAAATAACCCTTTTCTAGGAGACAAGAAACAATATTACTGAAGTGGAGACCAGAACACAGCACTCTTAATAGCATGATTTACCTGCTTAGGTTCAGGTTTTTCTCTGTCTCTTGCTTGTTTGCCCCCTGTCCTCTGTATGTCATGCCCATGCCATGTCGTTTTCTCACACAGTTCTCACATCCCTTTGAATTTTTTTTTCTTATGCATCTCCCTCTATATACTTCTTTTCAACAGTGAAATCACACTTGCCACTCCTCAGGCAATTTAGTTCTAGCTGGAGCTCTACATGCTTCAAGTAGTCTAGTCTGTATTTCAAGCACAATTGTCTGAGGAGAGCAGAAACAATTTCCTTCTCTTTGCTCAGTATTGACATTCACATCATTATTTTTATATTTCATCGCTGGATAGAGTCCTTAGTGTCAGAGCTCCATTGTATAAAACATGGCACAAATATAATCAAAAAGCAGATAGGTCTCTATACCATATAGGTCTCTATACCAAATTATTTAGAGATTAAATATGTAAGAACAGGAGATCTACTCCTTTCACTTTACCTATGGAGAGTGGATAAAAGAATGGAAATATCTAGATACCTACAGAAAGAAAGCTTGTGGGACTATCAAAAATTATTCACAAGGAATTTGGGAATATCTGTTTTCTGAACATGACCTACTTCTCTGCCAAGACAGTGATCTCATCATACCTGTTATATATCTCTCGTTCCAATTCCCTTCAGGTCAAGAAGTTATTTGCTTCTCCTTCAGTCTCTGCCTGCAGAAACTGTCTATACTGCTATTCCAACCACCTGCAAATATTAATGGAAATACAAACACATCCTCTGGAATGCTAACATTTTCCTTATTCAGATGAATTTTATTTTTCTGTGTCAATGTAAAACAAATAGATACCATACACAACACAGAAAAAGCAATAGCATGACCATAGTAGTATTACAGCTCCTCTGTCCAAAAGTCTAAGTTTTGTTCAGAAATCCATATGATAGAGTTGTTATTCTTTTGGAGGTGTACCCAGAGCTGTGATATAATTTTCCTTAACTTGCTCACTAGTAGGCCTAGCTGGTTTCAGCCTTTGCAAAGGGTAGCTACGAGCCAGATAGCCTAAACCTATTGCCTGGAAAGCTACTGAAGCAAATTCCTAAACCTCAGATTATAAGCACTTGAAGGATAGTACAGTAATAAAAACAGATCAATGTGGATTTTTCAAGAGCAATTACATCTCTCTAGTTCCATTCCTCAGTAGGGTAACAATGCCTAGTGGATAGGGCAGGAATAGAAAATATGTACATCTTGACTTTAGTACAGCTTGTGGCACAGTCCCTATAACATTTTCATATGCAAATATGGAAAATATTCTTGAAGTGGTTTTGTCAAGGATTTGCTTTCAAAAAATGTAAAGTCCTGACAAATTGTGAGGCTCTGCAAAAGTCCCACTCCGTTAATATTCCATATAAACCTTGCATATTGTGGTGATTAAATGGGTAGTCCCATGAAATCTGCAGATGACAAAATGTTGAGAAGTAGAACGGGCACTTCAATGGTCAGAATTAGGACTGAGAATGAATTTTATAAATTAGAACACTAGTCTTAAATCAATACAATGAAATTTAATAAGACCAAGCTAAAAGTTCCCCAGTTGGAAAAGAAAAATTAAAATCAGAAATGCAAAATGAGATAAAAATTGGAATTTACTGTTCAGCTAGCAACACTGCAAGCAAGGCTTGGGGGGGCTTGCATGAAATGAGTCAGTGTTTGAGATGATGTCACAAGAGAGACAAGTCTCATTCTGAAATGTCATTACATAGAAGACACTGATAGCTAAATATTAATGCACAAGTAATTATTAATATACTGCATAGTTATTACACTCCTTGGAACAAATGCTAGAGACTTGATGACAACATCATGTTCCATTTTGAAAACTGTCATTAAAAAAGTTTGTGGATAATCTGGAAGGAAACCCCAAGTGATGAACAAAAAAAGCAATCTAAAAATTTTGTTGTAAAAGCTGAAGAAAATGTTCAGTCCAGAAAAAATAAGACTGAGATGGGACAATATAATCATGTTAAGAGGTTTGAGAATGTTAGAAGAGTAATCAACTGTTCTCAATTGGAGTGATCAAAAAGCAAGAGGAATTCAGACTAATTTATAACAAGATATATTTAAATTAGACATTGAAAAAGCTTTTTTGATGACAAGGTAATTGAACACTTCATCTAATTTAATTTTTTAATTTAATAATCTCTGAAGGTTATGGAATTCCTGGAACTGGAGATTTTGAAGAACAGTCCAGTTAAAGAAGTATCTGTTAGGAGTAGCCCAGAAACTGTGTTAGACCTTATTTCAGAGTTAGGAAAGGCAGTCAATGACCTTCTGAGATATCCTTCTAGCTTTTGTTTCAGTGGAGGACCAAAGGGGTGGTGCTGGATCCATGGGTGGTATCCATGGGTGGTGACTATCTTCTGCTCTCTCTCTCTCTCTCTCTTCTCTTTTCTGTTTCTTTCTCAATCTCATATTCATTGTTAAAGAAATTCCATATTATTGACTTCCACATATTGTCTCATTTGCACCTTAATTAAGGCAGAAGCATCTCTCATTAGTCTTATCTTAACACACATATGCAGCTGTCATTTCATCAGTCAACCAAAAATTTTAAAAAGATCAAACACCACCCGGAGAAACGTGCAGCAGCCATTTGCCAGCGTCTCTGATCCATGTCACTAATGTGGCTGGGCTTTGTTTTGGATCAGTATGGAGCATTTCCAACTGCACCTCCTGATTCCAAGTCCCTGATGCATAGTCACCTGCATCTTTCAAGGACCACTGGTTCACTGATTTAAGCCAACTCCCATCTGTTCATGTTTCACTGGCTGCTCCCTCGAGTGGTTTGCCCAGTCACAGCAGAAAAATTCATTCAGATATAACTGTAAGTAGATATAGAAGCCATAACACATATATTTTAATCCAATACCCTAGTATAAACATTTCTCACTCATTCTCTCTCTAGTGAATCGTGAACTCAATAACATGAACTCAATAACATTTGAACTCATTTTGAACTTCTGAACTCTCAATTTTGAGACAAGTTTGTACTTAGCTGACTATGGAGGAACAAACAATACTTTTTCATTCAACCCTGACAATTTTTCTGTAGTTCAGAACCATATTTCTGGGTACTTTGAATAATAATAACTGAGAGTATTTCCTGAAGCTACTCACTTAAGTAGTGACCCAGCTATGGCAGAAATGAAAACTCTATTCAAATTCTCTCATTTTGAAAAAAAAAAAAAAAAGAAAAATCCTGAAGGGGGAAAAATGGCAGTGAATCACAGATGGGGGAAGATTTACTGCTCTCATTTGTAAAAGGTGACCTCGTTAAGCTGACGCAGAGTGAGCACTGAAGACATGCCCTTTGGGAATGGGGCATTAAAGAGAGCTAACTTTGAACAGAAAAATCAGGGTGGACTCTGTTGGTATGAATAAATGTCTTTCTGATTATGGAGATTTTAACAAATATACTGTAGCATAGATGAAAGGTATGTTTGAAAGATCATTCTCAGAGATTGAGGTTCATAGGCTATTGAAATCTTTCATATGTCCTTAAAAATACGTCCTGTTAGAGAAATCTACTGTGCCTCTAAACTCTTATCTCAGAACACCTTAGACAATCACTGAGGTCAGTGAATATATGAACTTTTGCTGATGTATCAGGAGAGTTATTCCCTAACCAGTGTTACCGAATGTTTTTATCCCCCACTTCACTTCGGTCAGTAAGTAACCTTCCCAATGCACTACAGAGCACTGCACTTCATCCCAGGATGAAGCTCCCCCAAAATGTAGTTCTGCTTTTCTCATTTGCTTTTTAACTACAGAAATAAGATATACACACCTGCATATTGCAGAGATGCTGTTCTGATGCACCTTTTTGTATCTTCTCAACCGGACATCATTGGTATTGTCTTATACCTTTCAGTTAATGACTTGGTTGTTAAAAGTTTGAGAATTCCTACTTTAAAGAGGATTTATCTTTATCTGGCTTGACTAACAGAAGCTGGGCCAGCTCGAAGTTGCTATACATCCTGTTGGACAGGGGACAAATCTATAATGATGTGCAATGTGGTGTGTGATTTATGGTTCCCTGCATGTATTGACAGTGGCATAAATCCTAGTTTATACAATCTATGAAAAATATAAAGGACTTACTGAGTAAGAAAGTTGATCAAATTATTTTGCTGTGCAAGTACATGTTGACAGATCTAAACAGCTCCTTTGTACTGTAAGGAATTAAATCAGAATAGAAAACAAACATTTGTTTTTAACAAGCAAGTAATCCTTGCATAATTCAACACAATACTTAAACACTGGCTTAACTTCAATTGAAAATTACCTACTGACCCAATATATGAAGGCTATACATATCCAACAGAAGACAGTTTCTCATCACAGGTGTTTATGTATAGATGAATGCCTTTCATTTTAGCCAAAAAAATTTCAAAATTTGATGTGATTTGATATGAAACTAACTGTGAAATGTGAGTGTGAATATAGAAATTTTAAAACTATAAAAAGACCATAATCACTGCAAGAAAAATGTAAAACAACATGTAGTGAATTTTATCTCTAACTGATGGCTAAGATCTTTCAAACTTCTTTGCAAGCTTCCCAGTGAGATAGCTAGATTCCAGCATTTGTCTGTTTTATTAACACTTCCAAATCGCTTCCCCTAGTCAATGGAGTAGAAATACTTAAAACAACCCCAAAGTAAATAGCAAGAGTCAGGTACATCAGGTTTTTCTGAATGTATGGTAGGACTGCATACCCAGGGTAAGGGTACAAACTCAGGTAAGCAACACTGAAGACAAGAACTGTTGAGAGTGAACTGGAAGTTTTGTTCTGTTTAAATATCATTGTCTGCTCAATTTCACTAACAATAAGATACTCATTATTCCAGTTATGTTTTCTGGATGATGATTGGAAAGGAATTGCATCAGGGATAACAGTTATTGATAACCTCTAGATTCCAGCTGTGACAGTGGTTTAACTAAAATGCTTCAAAATCTTGTGTATCTGAAAACTGAGTCCTTTGCTGTTGTTTATTGCCTGTCAACTGCCTTGTTGCTGAATCCTCTTCATTTGGATTTTCAAGAAACGCCATTTTAGTAAAAACAGAACAAAAATACTCTGCAAAACCCTTTTACAGATCTAGGAAAAAATAAAAAAATAAATAAATTGTGTAGGCAAATCTGAGAGCTACAAACTCTTACGCTGTTTACGCTTTATGTGTAAACATCTTTTCATCTACCAATATCTGTCTGTGGCATTACTCAAATACATGCTCTCCCTAAAAAAGGCTCCATGTGTGGTGGAAGGTGCTCCTGCCCATGGCAAGGGGGTTGGGATTGGATGGTCTTTAAGATCCCTTCCAACCCAAAGCATTCTATAATTCTATGATCTCCTTGTGTGCTCACTGTTGTTTGTGCAATGTCTATACAACAAAATACCATCTGATATAATCTGAAGGTACCAAGAGTAGAAAGGATACCTACTGCAGTTGTAGTAACCATTTGAGTCAAGATGTGGGAGAGCTTATCTTGACATTTGAGGTTACCATTGCATAGATGTATAGCTGCAGATCTTACCAAGCATCTTTCACAACAAACACCCTAACAGAAACACAAAGAAAGGAGATTGTTTTCTTGAGAGCCTAAGAACTTTTAAATTCTCACCCTACTTTCCCGACTTGCTTTAACATGCAGAGAAGACATGAAACTAGAGACTTCTCTGAAGGTGAGAAGAGCTAACCACAATTACCTGCAGGCTAAAATCAAATCCTGCAACTACTGCTCCAGAAAAAGCTGTGGTGTCAGTGTGTCTCCCGAGAGTGGATATCCCAAGCCCCCAAGGACGCTTTGGTTACTGCAGGGCTGTGTGAAAGGGGTACCGCCATCATGTCCTCCTCTGCCTTTTCCCAAAGAAATTGAATGGTTTTTAGAGAGAATATTCATGTCCAGGCATACCTGCTGTGATCTTAGAACCCTGGTCACTCTGGTTCCTCTGGACATGGAGTGAGACAAGCCCAGCTGTTTTCTGGATCCTGGTTGGGAACCACCGTCTCTGCTGGGAGGAAACTGGCCATACATGCCTGGCATCCGTCAAATGAGCTGCAGTGCCCAGACAGGGGAGCCTGGGTCTTCATCATGGATTTCAACCCATCTAATGAAAAGCCACAGAATTTTGACATTCAGGTTAATGTCCTGCCTGGCACCTGGCTGTTGAGCTGCCACCTTCAGATGGTATCCTCAAATATTCCTAATCCAGGTTAGTTAGCCTTTGCTCATTGTGTTTAACTACAGAACACAAAACTGGGATTCTTGTTTTGGCAACTGAAAACAAAACCCTCACTGGCATACAACAGATAAAAAAGAAAAGCCTGGCTTCAAAAAGCATTAATAATATCAAATGCCCAATGTGATTGACTTTTAAATTGCACAGAAATCAGATGCAGAGAATTTTCCTTAGTATTCAGCAGGCATTTGATAAAATAAATCACAGCATATCAGATTTCCTTATTCTGTTTAACTGGAGTCATAACCTCAGCTAACAGGATTTTCGCTACTTTTCAAGCCTGACTGTGGAAAAAAATGTGTGAAAATTGATTAGGTTAGAAAAACTGGCATGAAATAAATAATTGATAGAAATAAACTGAATAAGAAAGGTAACGGCTTAAACACTTTCTCTTTTGGGTAGAAAAATGAGAAACATTTTATATCAGTTCATACAAGCAATTATCTTTACAAACACATAAAATTATTACTTTCTGAAGAGCAAATGGACAAATTACAAACACTTAGGAAACTGTAAAATCCATCACTAAAGCAGATGCTGTTTTAAGAAAATCAGAGATTCTTTTAAAATGTAATTAAAAGTTGGCAAAAAGTACTTCTTCCTTTGCAATTGTAAATCATTTAATAAGATGCATTTAATAAGTTATTTATGATTATTAGTGATTATATTTATTTCTACCCAAACATAATGTTGGGGTTTTTTTGTTGAAGTGAAAAGACTAATTCAGTCTTAGGATTTTACCTAAGTAAAATGATTATCTAGTTAAAACAGAAGAATCTGATTGACCAAGTAGGGATTAGAGCAGATATGTAGGAACAGATATACAATGCTGCTGAGGAATCAAGCTGCTATTAAAAACAGATTAAGTGAAGGCTGCATATAAAACTGGAACTGTATAGGTCACTTTGGGAAAGTTAGTGAAAAGTCTAAGTTATGCTAAAAACCCAGCAGAAGTGCTAAAAAAATCAAGCAGTCAAATTTTAAAAAGACATAAAAGCAGACAATAACTCATTCAAGTCCTGTCAGCTTCAACTCATTTAATTGGAAAACCTCCCAGACACTAACAGAAAGTGTATCCATTCCTAACATAGGTTCTGCAGCAAAATGACATTTGGGAGCTGCCAAACACGAAAATTGCTATTCCTGCCATTGAAATATGCATGAGACCTTGTGTATACAAAGGCTCTTGTTAACCAGTGGGAAACCAGTGCCACTGCTTAACTAAATGCTGCTATTACCAATCTTATTTCACAAAGAAAATAGTTATGAAGAATTACAACCTTCAATATAAATTGTCTTAAGAAGGCAAACTGGCTGTTTGACTGGTATGAGTATAAAAGGATTGGTGTCCTCTAACAAAATTCTATCTCAAAATCTGCAGTTTTTAATCTGTTAGACCACAAGAACACATGGCCTGTGTTCACTTGTTTTCCTAGACTTTTTTTCAGATAAACTTACTTTTTTTTACTGTTGTGAAATAGACACATTTCTTTCAAAACTTTTATTTAAAAGAGTAAAATATTGATTTTATTTTTGCTTTTACAGAAGCATCCCAGCAGGGTATCAGATCACTGATAGTAGGTATATACTGCAGGTATAATATTTACTTATTTTTATAGGAATCCAACATCTAAAGGACACGAAGAGCAGGGAATTTCGGAATGACTGCAAGTGTTCCTAAGGTAGACAGACATAGAAGGTTGCCTGTTGGAAACCTTAGTGTCTGTGTCTAGGAACAGCAAGCAAGGGTGGATCAACACCTGCTGAAGGCAATGGGAGTTCTGCCTTCATCTTCATGAGAGCAGCTGAGAGGCTACAACGTTCTCCAGAAGATTTCTTCTTTGAAACCAATCAAATTTCCCAGTAAGGACTTTCTCTAGTGAATCCATAACTACTGGCAAGAATTTTTTAATACCATGATAAGGTATGTCATATGGACATATTTACTAACGAAGGATTACATCTTTGCATCTTTATTACCCTGTCCTAATAACCGATCACTGAAAGAGGTTAAAAAGTGGAAGAATTTAATATCAATATACTATTTAGATACTTATCATTCACACTGAAACACTGTGATAAGGTTATAGCACAACTCCCTAGTATTAATTTCCACAAAATACGAGTTATATCTCCAATGCACTTTAGCCATGATTTGCTTTATGCTTTTGTTTATGTCATAGTTATAGTTCCTGTCATATCAAATTTTTCAAGCTGGGTAAATGTTCTGAAAATTCACATGTAAAAACATTTCACTTCTTCACATTTGATTTACAGATAATAGATTTTTTCAGGGTTTTTTTAACAACAAAACCAAACCTCAAACATAACAAGCATATAATTTGGCCAATGTAAAAACCCGAGCTGTGATAGTTCTGATATACTTGTTGGAAAGATTGGTAAAGTTTAGTGGAGAACAGGCAAATACTCTTCTGGAGCTTTTCTGAGAATCATCTCAGTGAGAACAGCCCAAGGTGGACTTTTCCACCTGTCCCCAGTTCTGTAATTCCCACAAGGCTCTTTCAACTCAGACCCACAGATCAGATGAACCACTTGGAAAATTCTCCACCTTCTCAACCCCAACTGACCCACACCATGAACATCCTGGAATCTAGTGGTGTTAGTAGCCTTCTTAAGTCTCTGAATCCTGAGTGATCTGGATCCCTATGGACACAGATTTCCCCCTGCTGTGTGTCATACATGCCATTTCTGTGGCTGTCTTGGATACCCCGGAGCATCCCAAGCACCACTAGGTGCATATGAGCAGGCAACTGAGCCTTGCCCATGAGCTAGTCTCACATGCACTGAATCCCTCTGCAAGGAGGATGGAGAGGACACAGAGCTGTGCTCAGTTCATGTATCTCCATGCCAGACCTGACTGGGCAAATGGGCACCCTGCTTTCCAAGGGGGACACACTAAAGGAAATCAGTCATCCTTGTGGTTTTCTGGAGCTTGTAGGCCTTGGCCAGTGGATGTCTGCACAATCAGCTTGTGGTCTCAGGCCTAGAGATTTTCTGATGCCAAATTTTAAGAGTCCAGGACAGTAATGGTAAAGTTCCTCACAATTTGTATAGGAAATGGTCATCTCAGACACCTCCAGATGCTGAGAGAAGCTGGTGATAGGCAGGTAGATACAGGACTTGCTGACAATGTAATACGTCTTGTGGTCTTGTCATTGGGCCCTCGGCAGAAATATTGACTGTTTCTTCCAGCAAAACAACACAAAGAGTCATGAATACACTGGTTTCAAGGCAGATCTAGCTTGCCTGCAAACCGCAGTGTCAATATTTCTACAGCAGGACCAGAAGAGGAGCTCACTGCAGGGTGAAAGCCAAATCACTGGGGTAAGTGCTGCAACCGTACACCCACCAGCACAGCCTTGAGTGGACATGGACTCAGATCCAGGCTGATGGATGTTCTTAGGACTGGAGAAATGCTGAAATGTGTCCCCAGTTCCCAATGGGCCCATGTCAGTCAAAATCTGAGCATGCATCTCTGTGCATGTGGAGCAACCACACCCTAATGATGGAAAAGGCAGGAGAGAGTCTCCCAGATCCACCACTGCAGAGAAACAGAGAATTCCTTCTGGAAATGCCAGTTTCCAGACACTGGAATTGCTCTCAGAAATCTCAGCACAGACATAACCAGCTTGTACTGAGGTGTGAGAACTGGGTCAGGGTGCCAGTGCTGTCTATGTGTGTAATGCTTCTCTAAAAAAGAGAGAAGCTCTGCAGCACTTCTGCACAGGTATAGTTCAGATATTCCTACTGATGCAGGCATTCATCCATCACTGGATCATGAACATTGTCAGAAGGGTTTCTTGGAAGATGTTCCCAGGGTACTACCCCAGTTTTCCTGTTGTATCAACTGCTGCACTCTCATGGCTCCCAATTCCCTCAGGAATATTCTTGAGGGAAGTCACAAGACAATCCTGAGAAACTTAAACCTTCTAAGTGCTGCAGCAGGCACTTTGTAGTGTGATTACAACTTCTTTGTCTTGTTCATCATTGTATTTTTATACAAAAAAAAAATTCTAGGAAGGTTGGAGGTGTTTAAGTCAGCTTTGCACCAACAAACACCTGTCTGGAGATTTGTGAGACTATCTTAGTCACAGGAAAATTTGCAGAAAAGGTCTAATATTGACACTCAGGTGGTGTAGTCCTCAGGTTTGCTGCAAAACAGGAGAACTCCAATTCATTTGAGAGTCTGATACAAGCTCTGTAACCATGGAGAAAAAGTGTCAGGTACATTGGGCAAGGTGTACAGAGAAAACAGTCTTATTTGACTGTGTAGTGGCTTGAACCATTTCTACAAGAGGGAAAATAAGGATTCCTGGCTCTCAAGAAGTCTTTCTGTATTTTATTTGCATGACTTTTAATGCCAAATGCAGATATATTTTTGACAGCAAAGACAAGAATCAAGCTTCAGCCCAGTGGTCCAGCCAGTAGATATGACAGGTATTGTGTCACATTCCTAGCCAGCAAAACCACATTTTGAGTCACATTGCTGAAGTGCTAAAACATGCATATCTGGATGCTTCAATCTGAAAATGGAGTTGAGTTTACTTCCTAGAGGAGAGGTCTACAAAGCAGCCTATTACATAAAATGTATGCCTTTTTCTCATGCCAGATTTTAAAAGATAGTGGTATAGAAGCTGGTAGGGAGTTTAATTTTTGTGGAGTAGTAGGCAGCCTTTGAAAACCTGCCACAAGCTGTAGGAGAACTGGTGATGTCAGAAATTTATGCAGTAGTCACAACACAGAGATTAGGACAAGGATTCTGTGGGGAGTGGATGACCAGAAGGCAAAGTGGGGAAAAGAGGCTAACAAAATTAAAGACAGAGAAGGGTCATAGGGTTATGGGTAAGTACACCGAAGGAAAGAAACTAGAGGCCTGAAAATAGCCATGCAGGAAATCTACTTTTAGGGTGTGAAGCCCAAGCAAATAGATTGTATGGACATAGAGATTAAGGCTGAGGTGGGGTATGCAGAAGTCAGAAGTGAGGTGTATCTGAACAGAAATTATCACATAGGTGTGAGAAAGGCAGATACAGTTCTGCACACTCCTCTCCAGAGCTCGGAGTGGAGCTCAAGGCTTCTGGCATTGGACACTCCTCCAGTGCTGTCAGTGGGAAAATCTGCCATCCTATATTCTGCTTATCCCCATAAAAATGATCCCCTGCTATGGCCATCAGCTGCTCCCTGAGCTGGAGTGGTGGAGCTCTCTGCAAAGATTCCTAAAGCTTTATCCTGAGGGATGCTGGTTTTCTGAATAACATTATTCTGAGCTTTGGAAGTAAAACACAAGCAGCACTCATGCTGGTGGTGTTTTTCTGTTGAATACTCGACCGTGGAATTTTAATTTTCTTTTTTTTTTCTTTTGGTGTGCAATAAATATCATATGGATGTAATTACTGTCTACAGAGTTAATAATTGCCTTGCATATCCAAGAAAGTCAATTTACTCAAGAAAAGGTCAGAAAACAGACTGTAGTATTATTCCTTCTGCCTCCTGACTTTGAACAGAAAATGCTGTAAGGTTTCTGTAGATCTCATTAAGGTTCTAAATTCAAATCTTCATTTTTAAAAAGATTAATTTTCACAGGCAAGTCTCTGAACTTTTTAATTAACTTGCACACACATACACATAGAGGAGAGGATGGCAATATTTACCAAAATCAATGTGATAACAATCCAATCTATATTTCTCTTATAAAACTGCTTCCCGACTCCAGACACAAATAAACCTCTGCTGACCAATTTTTCCATCGAAATTCTACATGAGGAAAAATATTTTTTTTTCCAAACAATAAATAAGAACAATTTTAAGAGGGCTCCAGCAAGTCAACTGGCAAATGAAGACAATACTTATTGACTTGTACTGATTGCTTTCTTTCTGACAATAAGTGATAATAATATGGGAAAAAAAAAAAAAAAACAAAAAAAACCACAAAACCAAGACAAAGCCATACCTTAATGACTTTACAGGGCAAAAGCTGTGTGGAGACAATTCTTTGGGACTTAAGGACACTCAGTATGTCATAGGGCTACCAGACTTAACAAGTCAGATGGCTCCTATTTTGACATGGGGAAATTGCTTTGTTTGTACGCAGGGATACTATTTTGCTTTCTTTGCTTAACAAGTAAGACATAACACTTTTATTTTGACATGGGGATACTGCTTTATTTCTACCTCCTGCCCAGCTCCTGCTTTGCTATGCCTTGCACTTCCCAGGCTCTCAGTGCTCAGAGCCACCAGCCAAGCTGTCAGGCTGCCCATGCACTTTTATGTGCTACAGGGGGCCACCTGGCCAGGAGCAAAATGCCAAGGAGAGGGCAAGACAAGCAGCAGCTTAAGTGAGGAAAATGGTGGAGCCAGTTTATTGATAGGGGTCCTCTGTTCACAGTCCTCAACCAAAACCCCATAACTTCAGTCACACGTAAAATCACTTTCTTTGACAGCTCCAACACTGGTGGCCAAAGCACACATGACACTTTCTCCATGGCCGTTCTGAAGATATTGCACTGTTCCTTTTCTGCCAGTTAGGACACAATCGCAGAATCATTTAAGTTAGAAAAGACCTCCAAGATCATCGAGTGTGTCCTTTGACTGATCTCCACCTTTTCAACTAGACCATAGCACTAAGTGCCATGTCCAGTGGTTTCTTGAAAGCGTCCAGGGAGGGTAAAGCAAACAAGAACAGGTGGACATAGCCAGAGCATGAAGCTTTGGATAGATAAGACAGAAAGACAGAATAGATATTTAGATAGAAATATAACATCTTTCCCCTCTTCCTCAAACCTCAGGGATGTCACCAGGGAGGAGTAGGATGTGACCAGCCCAGTGGCAGCAGGCTGGCCCCACCTGTGGGACTGCTATCAGCACAGACTTGGCCTTGCTGATATGAACTGTTTGACATACACAGTTCTGCCACATCCCCCATGGATGGCATTGGCCTCCCCTCTCAACCACAGTCATGGAGAAGGCTTTGCCACTCTCCCCTGCCCCTGAAGAGGTACAATCCATGTTCCTAACACATGCCATGGGAAATGGGAATAAATAGGGACAAGAGAGGAAGACTAAAAAACCCTAGCTATTTTCCCATCTGTAGAAAATTTGCATTTTCCTAATAACTTCACTTCTGGGAATCTTCTGAGCCTCAGCTTGACCTTGGTCTCTGAGCTATTAGTCAGCAGCCAAACAGCTTTGCTGCTTTAGTCAACTTTAGAGGCACTCAAGGAGGGAAACCTAGTCACCTTCAGGAAGAGCAGAAACTCAGCTGCAGATTTGGAAATGCTGGTATTAGCCTTAGGCGCCTAAAGAGCTACGGGGAAATGATCCCCAATTGCAGTTATTTCCTCATAACAACAAATACTGCTGCAGCTTCACCCAATGGCCACGTGGAATGGCTGTTCCTGCAATGAATGCACTCACAAGCTCCAAGGGAGCTGTGGATTACCAGTGACTTTAGAGAGGCATTTCTAATAACCCCAGCCCAGTTTTCAAAGTTAGGGGAAAGAAAACATGCATTTCATGGTAGTATATGGTTGTTCATGAAGACATAATTCTTCAGTTTGTTTTGAGAACTTTGTCATGGAAATCATAACATGCGCTTTTCTTGCCATAATGACATACCATGAAATTATTTTAGTTTTTTTGTGGAGGATTAGGTTAACGACATGCTGTCTATGGAATTTAAGCTATATTATTATGATGATGTTAAATTTGATAACAAACTAGATATAGAATTAAATAGCAGAGTTTGCAATAGAAAACAAATCAGTTTTAATTACACTTCAATTCCTTAGTGTCAGAACAGCAAAGTAACAAGGCATTTATGGTTTATCCCAGGGAATTCACATTTCATGATAAAACAGCAGCTTATCTCTTATCTCTTGGTTCTTCAGAGTTTGAATCCCATTGGTAGTGAACTTGAATCTACCTTTGGAGCTTCAATACATATTTTACATAAATAAGCTATGTGTCAGTGAAGATATTACTGTGGAATACTGTACAGTAAAATCAAAAGGCTCTATTTCTTCCTGGAAATGCAATGTGGCATGAAAATGGCAACACACTTCAACACAGATTCCAAGTGGCTTAGAAAATTGTATCATATGAGTTCATTTTTGCATCTCAACTGAATATTAATGAATTTAAGTGTCCACTCTGATTCCTCTATGATTGTTCCAGCACTATATACTCTTCATGAAGACCTAGTTGTAAAATCAACTGAATATTTATAATTTATCAGAGTGCTGAGTGAACTAGATTTCCCCATCCCAGGAAATGCAGAGTGCCTTCACTCTGTTGCCTCAGTGGGAGTTGTGGGAATTCAGTTCATCGCTGTATCTTTTTCTCAAGCAATCTACTAGAGTTTGTGTCGTTGTTTGCTTTACAAGAATAAGATAAGCTTCTAAATTCTTTTTCAAACCTAGAAGGACGATAATTTTTGCTAATATCCCTGCTAATAGGAGTGCTGAAATAGCAGAACTTAATACAAAGTCAGACAGCCACAGTTTCATAAATCATTCAGGTAGTAAGCAGCTGGTGATGCAAAAGTAACAGCACCCTCACTGCGACCCAGCTGATAAAAAAATTTTGTCTTCTGTGCTGAATTTCACTCCACCCTTCATATAGCCAGATATCTACCCACAGTGAAAAAGGCAAAGAGAAATAGAACAGCGCTAGAACATACAGTTAAAAAGTAAATAATTAGTTAATTCGTATTCCCTGATATCTTTTATTGGAATACAAAGCCTGAGTTGATGCATTCGGTCAAAACACACTTTAGAGGGTGAGACAGGATGGGACTGGATTGATCCACAAGAAGTCCTTACCATTCACGTTGTTCATGCAAGCACGATGATTCTCAGGTGACCAGTGCTCACCAACTCCTCTGCAGCCCCTGGAGAATCTGCAGCATCTAGACTTCATGAGCATCACACAGCCAACACATTTGCACTTTCAGGCTGAACCTAAGACCCAGTGAACTCCAGCGTCAGCAGCAAGAATTTAAAGATAAATTTCTGGTGTCCCATGCTGCTGTGGAGCATGAAGTACATGTTCAGCATCTATGGAGAAGGTGGGATTAGGAGGGGATGGTCCTCACCTCTCCTTTCTGTACTTTCTTCCTTGTGGCAGAGCCTTGGCAAAACTGCACATTTGCAAAGACAGGGGAGAGGGAATTAGCCACAGAATACAACAGCCAGAAAAAGAAAT
Organism: Dicrurus megarhynchus; assembly: GCA_013399195.1. Taxonomy (NCBI): domain Eukaryota; kingdom Metazoa; phylum Chordata; class Aves; order Passeriformes; family Dicruridae; genus Dicrurus; species Dicrurus megarhynchus. The sequence continues at coordinate 88,992 of VXAD01009455.1, forward strand.
AGATAAGTATGTGTAAGTACCAGAAGTACATAAACAGCAAATTATTTGTTAAATGAAACAAGATAGCAGCAAATTTTTGTCTTTCTAGTTTGTTGCACATCTCCAGAAAGTCCTAGGAAGACACTGTGACAATCCATTCTTCCTTGTTTGTTTGAAATGGTTCTTAATTTCATTTAAACATAGATTTTTGTCTGGAAAAATGTGCTGTTCTCAGGGTATGAGAGCTCCAGGTACAAGGACTGGCCAGAAGGAACTTTAAAAGGAAACTTCTGGGAGTTACTGAAGCAAATATTGCTGATTCAGATGTCTTTTACAATTCCTCAGGGACCTGACCCTTTTATGAAAATTAAAAGGTTTTTGTCTGTGTGAAAAACACTGACATGCAGAAAGGCAGTGAATAGATGACCTGAAGTTGTAGCCACTGTTCCTTCTAATGGTGGCTGTGTATCAAATGCAAGGAAAATGCACACAATCTGATCGTGCTGTGGTCAATGAAAAATCACTGTAAGCCAGCAGGCAACAATAACAACTTCCCCTTTCCTCCTTCCCAGGCTGTGCTTGCTTTCCTCCTGTGGTCTCGCTTTCAGAAACTGCTGATTAAGAAGGCCCGCAAAATATCATGACCCAAGTGAAGAGGGGGATGACAGGGAGGGAAAAGAACAGATGATATTTATGATTAAGAATCTCAATCACTCTAGCATAAACGATGAACTTAAGATCATTGGCAATAGAAATAGTTGACTTAACAGATGGTAGGCAGCTCCTATCAGAGGAAACCATTTTGAGCATGAGCTTAATTGAATGGTTCAGATCTGTATAAATTAACATGTTTTAAATCTGTGCAATTCGTCTTGATTTTCAGAATAATCCTTTAGAGGTTTTAGGAGCCTCTAAGTGAAAAAATTGTTGTCAGAAATTGATCCCAGATCTTCAGGTGTGTATATGTAAGAAAACATTAATGTTCTATTATCTATCTTCAGAAAGCTAACATTTAGTAATGCAAGCAGTACTCTGTTCCTGGTGCTCGTGATCTTAAGTGTATTTCTTATGGAAATTCTCTTAAGTAGTTCCTAGGGGTAAACATCTGCCTATAAAAATTTTTATTAGATAAATAATTTGAATTTACGGTAATTGCCCTGTTTGATGATCTTGCAGTAAAAAGTAATAATTAAAAAAAAAATTAGCAACGAACCTTCTCTACACTAACCCTTTTCTTTAAATTTTCATAGTACCCTGAGTTGCTGTGTGTATGTGACAGGACATCAGTTCAATAAAAGAAAGTATTACGAACACCCAAATAATTCTTAACAGCGGCATGTGCCTCAGTACAATCGCTCATGGGAGCTGTAAACAAGTGCTGCACATTGCGCTGACATTTGCAACGGAAGTGTGAGCAGTGAGTTTCCATATATTATGGTGCAAATGGTGGGCTATTCCTGCGAGATAAAGTGAACAGAATTCAAAACAGGTAGAAGAGCAGGAGTGATATTTATTGCCTAGAACAATCTAAACTAAAGAATGGTGCAAATCTACTTAATTCATCAAGTTTATAAGAAGTTTAGAGGGTAGGGTTGGTACAATGTTGAGGCCTATTCTCCACTGCTTTACACTGTGCACAAACAATCCCCAGGCTGAAAAATTACATGGAATTAAATACACAGTGCAAAAGCAGATATTCCAAAATCCCTGATATCAAAGAGTTGTCTCATTTCAGCACATCAGACCACATTTCAGACCAAGTAAATTTGAAAAATACATCTTTATTAAGTTCATGCCTTGTCCTGGCCCTCTTCATATCTGTGAACCTTTTCATGGAGTACATTTCCAATTGCTGTGATGTCTATTTCTGCTGCTAAAATCTCACAAATACTCATTTTTCTATTATTTTTGCCAAGGTCAAAATGGCTTGAGCTAGGTATGACGGAGCAGGAAAAGTGCCCTTCTGCCTGTATTTTGACATCAAAGAACCTTTTCGTTTATGAAAATACTCTCTTATTTCAAGGTAACTCATATTAATTGCAGGTGATGGTCCAAATTCCCTGCTGGCCTGAGGCATTCCATTTCCATCAGCTTCAAGGCACTTGCATGCCCATCCATCAGTCATGCATTTCTGAAGAAGCTATTGTGAGTTAGTGACAGTATTGATTTACAGCAAATGCTTTACTCTGCAGCAGCTGCCTCTGTAGCTTATACAGCTCTGTAGCCACCTTATTTCAGCAGCACTCTGGTTACTTTGAAAAGTAACTTTACATTTGTAAAATCAAAATGTAAGCAAATTTGTCACACAAATTGTAAATTCATGTAAAGACTCCCGGCCCCTCACAAAGGACAAAATACTTCATGTGGGTCTCCGCTAAAACTGAATCAGATACTGTACCTAGTTGTGGCAGGGATCCACACTGGCCAGTGTGAACAGCATGAGAGGAAAGTAGGCGGTTGTGGCTTTATACGAGAACTTACATGAGCCAGGTGTGAAACTACCTTTCTTTTTCTTTAGAGCATGAACAATGAAAGACAGCTAAAGTCTGCAGTGGTTCAAAAGACAGATTTATTAGAGTGAAAAAAACCAAAACATGTTAAGATAGATATTGCTCCCTACCCTGCCCTTCCAAGAGGCATCTTCCAATTTGGCTTTTTAGTCCTGTGATTTTCAGCAACTTTCTGGGCTACCGTAACTTCCCAGGAAAGGGCTACTGTAACTCCCCAGGAAAGCCAGAGGCATTGCTTTTGGCCTGCATTCTGCTCTACAAACCAGTCCTTTGTTCCTCTTGGGAGCCCATGTGTTGTCCCACTGCAGCCATCCCTTGCTAAGGGTATCTCTAGCTCCTTTATTGCCCCATGCAGCTCTCTGGGAGCTGCTCCTAGCCAAGCCTATCCATCTGCTCATGGGAAAGGCTACACCAGTCTCCTCTTCTGTGTGGTGCCAGCTACTGAACTCTCTCCTTTAGTCAGGGCAATACAGGCAGTCCTCCTACCTTCTCATTGCCTAGTTACACCTCCTAGCAAGACATAATAGATGGATTATTTACACTAAACTGTGCCCAAAACAGTTCTGCCATCTGTCACAGTTGTGAATAATGAGTTCTTCGTACTTCCACAGAGTTATGCATTCAATGATCTCCCCATAATTGCCGATAATAAATGGGGACACCTGGCATTCCACTGATGGCTGTATTAGTCCCAGTTAACAGATGGGTAGAACAGGGTGTGAAGCTATTAAGGTAGATTTGTGCCTCACGTAATGACAGCTATCTAAATATAAGGCATCTTGTCTATTCTACTTAGATAGTTTCTGTCTTTAGCCTATAGAAAGAGACAGGCACTTCCAGAGGGCCTTATTTTCTGGACTCCAACCTTTGGAATTGACTGTCCTCTGGAAATTCCTGTCTATCTTCATTGACTGCACAAGGAGACTTGATGACCAAACCTGCAACGAAACAGCTCCCTTTTAGATGTCTAAAATTAGGTGAGATGATTTCATACAAGACTTGTCATTAGGGCAACTGAACCAGCTCCACAATTCTGGCCTCAAAGGGCAAATGGGATGGCCACACCATCTTATCTGGAGGGAACATGGGAAATGGGCAGATCCCAGCCACCAACACACTGAGAAACACTCAGGGATGAAATGCCATGTATTGTGAGGAGTTCACACTTTTGGTATAGCTGCTGACAGCTGATCGTGAAATCTAGTCTTTGGAAATTGGCATCTTCTTGGTGGGGAGTGGGAATAAAACTGAAGGAAGCAAATAAAAGAAGTGAAGCTAGTAGGACCCGTAGAGGACTAATAGAAGCACAGCAAAGGTTTCTAAGAATACCGAATGGTCACTGAAAGTCACTGAAAGGTTTTTATCTCAATACCAGATTGGTTTTGTAGATAGGACAGGCGGTTAGTAGAGCTTTTCGGGTTAGTCCTTAAACCTGCCTACTTGGACAGAGGCATGATCCAGCTGAGTTAATGCCAGACTGAAACTTGGAAGATTTGGTTTCCAACTCTGTCAGTGACCTGAAACACAATTGCCACAGCCAGATCCTTTTCCCTTTTCATGCTTCACTTTCCTGATTTATTGAGTGAGGGTAGTTATTCTGTAAGATTCCTTTATAAAATATTTCCGGTTGACTAAATGGGAAATTTCACTTCCTGAGCTAAATGTTATTAATTGCATCTCTAATGCCATCTTTTGAACTCACTTGAAAAAAATTTCAATTTTACATTTTTTAGAAAGGGTAGAAACCTATAAATACAGAGAAAATTAATTACTAAATACCTACATTTATGTAAATACAGGGAAACATCATTACATAATAAAGTTCAGGCACTGTCCAGGTGAATTAAACAGCAAATTCCCACCTGTATATTAAGTGTTAGAATTGAGCCAACTATGAGTTGTGTGTTTTGCTTTCAGGGATGACAAATGCCAAGGATAGCACTAGTTTGCCTTTTGATTTTAGTAGAAATAGAGGAATTTGATGGATAGGTAGCAAGAAATTTACTGCATTTGGCCCTGACTTCTCCCACGTTCTCCCTCCAACAATCTGCAAATGTCCCTTGGCTGCTCTGTGCACAGATTTATCAAGCAGAGATTGAATGATGGGAGCATACCGCTGAGGTGGTTATATTCATGTAGTGGGTGTGTTGGTGTGTTTAGGCAGTTGCTATGGCTCCTAATTTGTTCACCAAGTACATATTTCTCATCCTTCCAAGGAGCCTGTTTCAATAGGAAATTGGTAACAACAGCTTCACTCAGGGACTACAGGGTCTGTCCAGGAACAAGCGGCTCCATAGAGCAAAATCCTTTTCCCACTGAGATCAGTGGAAGTTTTGCCGTCAAGGGAAAAATCTTTACTCTTTGTCTTCAAGACTGATTTCTTCTAGTTGTATATTTGCCCACAGTATTTTCAGACCCCTTTGCAAACCTGAGACAAGGGAAGCACCTATTTGTGTGGACTCCTGTGATACATCTTGAAACTGCACTGTGATATGATTTATGGCCTTTAAGCCGAAGGACAATAAGTGTAGATGAGATATTAGGAAGAAGTTCTTTTCTCTAAGTGTGGCAAGGCACTGGAACAGGTTGCCCAGAGAGGCTGTGGATGCCCATTCCTGCAGGTCTTCAAGGCCAGGCTGGATGGGGCTCTGAGTAACCTGGTCTAGTGGAAGGTTCCCTGCCCATGGCAGCACGGTTAGAACTAAATGATCTTTGAAGACCCTTCCAACCTAAATCATTCTATGATTCTGATTCTCTCAGTTGCCATAAGGCAGAGCAAAAAACATGAGTGACTGATTTGCATCTCCCAGTTTTCAGGTTATTGTCTATAAGATTCTATTGTTGTTTTTACCTTGTCTATGCTGCCCTGGATTAACAGTGAAATAAATAGGAGGTCTATATGGTCGGTTAGATATAAAGTTTTAAACCCTACAGAAAGCATCAGAAAGTTAAAAGTGTATTTTCAAATATAAGGGTTGCAAAAAATGGGATGCCATGTGCTCCGTCAGGAGTTTGTTCAGAAACCACCAGACTTTTCTTAATGAGGAGCACCACTTATTTCTGCTATAATCCATTATACTGGCAGCAGGTAAGGCATATATAACATAGTTTAATTGAAAATAAACAGTGGACATGTACAGCTTGTTACACACCAAATGAAAAGTCATTATTGGAAGCATCTCTTCTCAGGTCCCAGATGTGCACTCATATCCATGTGTTTGTTCCCTATGAATGCTACAAAACTGTAGGATATGTAGCCAGTAACATGGAGAAGGCTCATCAGCTCATGGCAGACAGAACTCAAATTTTTTAGGTACTTACATATAGCTATTTTCTTCATTCAATTTCTCTCGATGCTAATCATTTTTGTGAGGATAATCTTCCAAATTAAAGTTACATTTAAAATGAATTGTTTGGATTAAGAGTCAATGAATGTTTTTGGTTGGCGCAATAAAGATGTCTATCTTGTGGTGAAACCGATTGGTAACTACGCTACACCAGGAGCTCAGACGTATAGCTCTTAATATCTTTTGCCATATGAAACAGCCTAGTGCATCCAAGATCCACACAGGGCTGGAGGCTGTGGCAGAGAACTTGAGAAGGCATGGGCCCTCTGGAACTGCAGATGGAGACCAACTGCTGCATCTGAGAGCACCCCAAATAGCCACAGAGCTCTGCTAATGGTCATTGAACCAACCAAGTTTAAGAGTCTGGAGCTGAATCCCGTCTTTAGTGGGTGGCAATTTTATGGGAAAATATCACATAATCACAACTTGACCTCCTTATAAGAGCCAAGTTGTCTCCTCAGAGTGTCAAGAAGATTGCCACATTTTCCTTATAAATGAATCAAAGTGCAAATTGCACAGACAATCCCTAGAGTTTTAAAAAGTTTTGAAAATCATCCAAGAACCCACCAGGAGATGGAGAAAGTTGGATGAAATTTCTGTTATAAACATATCTAACTTCATCTAAAAATGGTAAAATTGCCCTCATGCTTCAAAAACTATTTAAGCAAAGTTTTTTTGTGGCAATGTATATTGTTTTTATCCATCATCGAGATGGAGTGGGTAGTTGTCTTGTTAGCTTGCATGAAGCATTTATGGTACTAAGCCTTATAAAAATTTGTTTAATAAGGAATCTTTGCAGTTTTTAAACTTTAGGCAAATAAGAATATCACTATAGTACATAAGATTAAGTTCAATTACTGTTAATGTATTTAGATTCTTTAAAATACATGGTGAAATTGCTTCTGAAGCCATGGAATTCAGAATGTTGAGAGCCTGGCTGTGGTAAGGAATTTAGTATCCTCTGAGATATTAAATGAAAACTAAAATTTGGTCTGAAATAGAATTCATTTGGTCAGAGTTGCCATCAGAACAATTACTGTCTGTTGACTCCCATGCAGAAGTCGCAGAAAAACACGGTGGGATCAACTTCAGTGCTAACCTCTCTTGGTAGCTCTGCACCTGGCAGTGAGTGCTCTGGATGTGATGGGGAAATGAATGTAAGGAAAAAAATTGTGCGAGATGGTTGACTTTGAATGTATGGATTTTTAGAGATATACAAAATTTGAGGTTTTAGCTACCTACGCCTGCTTTCCAAAGGATGGGCCACACAACCCACTTTAGCTGTCTAGATCACCTAGAGGTTTGTAGAGAGATACTGCCCATGAAAACTAGCCCTGGATACCACACAGGGATATTCAAAACCCTGGAGAGATCTGAAGCCTTCTTTTGTAACTTTGGTTTCTGTTTCAGGCTAAAAATATTTTTCCTTTCCACACAGCTGCCTGAGTGGGTTGTACTCCTGTCTTTTTAAGGCTGCCTGATAGCTGTGCTTATGCCATTTTTTGTGATAGACCAGTGATATTAAAGCAGTGTTCCAGGAAGGGGTAACCTGGGTTTCCAATCTCCTTCAGATGAAGAGGGCTCAGACCCATATTCCCAGAGGTTGCCCCCTAGAGCACATTACAGACCCTTCCTGTGGCGTGCAGTGGGGAGGAAAGAAGATAAAGAGAATTTGCCTGGCCCAGCCTCAGCTTGGCATGCAGGATACACATGGTTAAAAGAAAAACAGTCAAGAAAGAACATAACTGCAAGATTTCTGTTCAAATAACAGGCCCTGCATTTCTGCTCATCGCCCCTGGATGTTCGCTCCAGCTGAAAGCCTGTTGTGCATAACTTGTGCAGTGATAGCAGCTTCTCTGAGGTTCCAAGTTAGCATGGACAGTGCGTAACTCCAGTGCCTGGGAAGCTTTCAGGTTAGCCGCCTATTGATTTTGAGCTGACAGGCGTTACGCAGTGCTGCACTGCTGTCAGGGCAGAGGTGCGTAAATTGCATTTAAATACAGTGGTAGCCAGGGCTGTAAAGGCGTGCATCTAATTCTTTGTCATCAAAACTTGGTGTCATAGAAATCTTTTAACACCAGCATTTACTTTAATAGCAAAAAAAAAAGAAGCAATTACAAAAAAGATCTTGCTAGATCTAGTGCATGTAAACCAGCAAACAGAGTCACGCATTTTAGCGTCTGACAGGAAGAGAGCACACTGCAAACACTGTTTGCAAATATCGAACAAAGTGAAGTACAAAAGAGCATATAAATGAAGTCAAAACAGTATCACTGAATGCTGTACTAATTAATCACTCCCAGTATTAATTATTCTTATTGAAAAAAATTCAAAATTTTAAAGAGTTCTCTGAGGAAACAACATCATGGCAAACACCACAGAGCCACAGGGGCATTACATACATTAGATAAAGTGATGCAGATATTATCAGTCTCACACAGGTGCCACAATCATGCTGATAACTGATCACAATATGAGGAAAAGCTGACTAAGTGGGATCCAAGTTCAGACAGTATCTTTCACTCAAGTCAGTTATCATAATGCAAATCTGCCACAAAGGCTGCTTAAAACACATGGTAAGAATCCTATCAGTTTGTTAGAAACTTGTCAATAGGAGGCTAGTTTTTCAACAAAGCATCAGTAAATGACACAATGTACAGGAAGTATGTATTAGATCCTTTAGGACAAAAAAATGCTGTTCCACAGTGCATAGAAGCTGCCTTTCTCCAATGTGGGGAAGTGTTACTACATTCATCATTGCCTCCATTTCTTTCCGTTGTCAGCAGCAACTACATCTGTCTTAGCAACTCAGGATATTATTAGGTAAACTATGAACATCCTCAGAGGCTGTAGGCTCTCAGGGCATCAATATATCTGTCACTTTTCAAAATCATCCATTACATGTATAGAACTGACTCTTCTCAGTACCACAGCAGGGAACTTGACAGCAGCTGCTCAGTGCTGGCAGCACAGTTCCCACTGCAGAAGTCACTGCAGGTCACCTTACCAACTCAGTGGGGCAACTCACCTTTCCCAGCCACCAGAGCTGCTGCTGCAACAACCCTTCCTAACTCTGCTCCATGTAACCCCAGTGAAATGGTGATGTTGCCCAAGGTCTCATGTTTGCTCCAAGGGGTAAAATATAATGGAGCAACTGGTGCCAAAAAGGTGCAGGCAGGCAGAACTGTGTGCCCACCACAGCTCAGAATGCAGCCAAGTGTGGCATCAGGTACCCTCAGCACAATGCTCCTTACCGCTCACTCACAAGCAGCATCCTCACAACAGCCCCATACCTCAGACAAGTTGTAAATGCCTAAGGACGTTTGTCTTAGCACCTTCAGCACTAAGAGAAAGTAAAGGGACAATTTGCAGTCCATCCTTGGGAACCTGCTGAGGGCAGTGCACTACACACAGCAAGGATCTTCCTCATCCTGCCTGCTCTTTCTGTTGTGGCTGCCGTGGGCTACCTGGAGCTCCCTACAGCTTTGCAGTCCACCCTGGGGAAGGAGCTGGGGTCTGGCTATGGAGGTTATCACGGTGATGGAGAGAGAGCTCCCTTTCTTTGGAGAGTCTGCCATTGCAGAAAATGTTTTGTGACAAGTACCTTGTCTGCAAGGGCTGGCTGATCTGCTTGCTGTCAGAAGGCTGTTGGGGTCTCTCTGGAGGCATGTGCACAATGATAGTGGCAAACAGCACACGTATTCCCCCTTTAGGCAGTTTCCTTGCCAGTGAAGATCATTACAGACAGTATTTACTGCTCTTAGTAAGCCCAGCAAATGGCATCAATTAAAAGTTTAGATTTTCAAAGGAGTATTGGGATCCTAAATGGTTTCTGTAAATATACACCATGCAGATGGTGAAGGAAAGGAGACTGCAATATTTTCCAAACCTGGAGAAGGCTCCAAGTACCAACATACTTGATAAGAAAATCTTGCCTTCTTGTCAGTCAGGCTGACTCCATAATGCTTACTGGATACTACAGTGGGAACATTACAGGAGAATAAGAAGGAGCTTCAATGACTCGATCGGTTTTTGTATAAATGCATTCTTTCAAAACCTAATCTGGCTTCTCACACTTGACTAGTAGACACAGTCTTGCCAAAGATGTTATGAACTTTACTGTTAAATATGATGATATTAAATAAGCGATAAGAATAACATGTATATGTAGGAAGGCAAATTGAGACCTGATATTATCCCACTGATTCTTTCGTATTCATAGGAAAACATGAATTTGCACTCATTTGCAAACACTGGCAATGAGGTGAAAGCTGCAATGGTTCTCTGTTGTGCTGTATAGAGGCTGTCATGAGCAATATAAGATTCTCTAAATGACTGGACTGTCTGTTACGATGCAGAACTGAAATTTAGTTTCCTATATCTTTTTTTCTTTTGTCACTGGACCTCATTCTGTTCTCAGCCATGCTGGTGTAAAACAGTATTATTGGAGCCATATTGGAGCATAAAACTAGCACAAATAAAAAAAGTGAGGCTTCTTGCTTGCAAAAAGTACACATTATCAATATATATTAGAATTAAGGGAAACGAGATGTAAGAAAATAAATTTGAAATTCAGTTACATATTTGAATATTATCAATTACTACATTCAGTATAAAATATTGAAAATAATAATAATAAATAATAATAATAAATATATTATGCTTTCTGAACATTAAGACCAAAAGATATTTCAGCTGTGACAACCAGGACACAAGCCCACTTATAAAAATTACCTTACTATCTTGCACCTTTTGCATAGCAAGACATTTATACTGTTGAAATACACACAGCAGGCATGCATTAATTAGTCTGTTGATGGTTATTAATATGGATAGACTGGTTGCTGAGCTAGATTAGTACACATTCTTATCAGCAGGAACTGCTCTAAAAAAGTCACAAAATAGGAACTGTAAACTAGCATCTGATTTAATCTTGGATAGGATGTTTGAAATTAGAGATATCCCAGAAATCTCTGTTTATCATGGTCAACCTTGTGCAATGTCCTTCAAATTCTTTCCTAGTGCTAATCTGTAGTTCTGAAATCAATCCATATGCATTCCAGTAAAATATTGTGGGTTTAATTAATTTTTTTTTTAAATTTAATTATGGTCAATTTTTAAATGAGGACTTAGGGAATTTAACTTTTTTAGATTCAAGGAATCCCACAGAAAATCAATTAAATTTTACATTCTCCTCATTTCCCTTACAGTTTTAGGCATGTTCTTCTTCTTCCCTAGTTTTTTCCCACAAATTAGTTCAAGTATTTGCAGAATCCTCTTCCAACAGTTGCATTAGTAGAGATGAAGTAAAACTTTGGTTAGATCAGCATTGTCACAAAATCGTGATCTCTGTCAGCAAAAAGTTCTCCCTGGGTGGGCACATGCACAGATTGTCTTAAACACTTTCCTTCATGAAATTGTGAGGTTTACAGCCTCTCTTGCATATTAAAAAGACGATCTGGGTATTAATAAGAGATATCACAGCAACAATAGCACACTTGTCTTGACTTCCAGAGCCAGAGATATACAATATGCTGAGGGTGAGAAACCAGACTTCAGTGAATTATTTCATATGGGCACTTTTTCACATTCAGAAGCTGATGGAAACTGACTGCTCAAAATGTCCTCAGATCTGGTCTTCTAGACTTCTATGGTCAAGCATACCCCAGACTGAAATGTGTAATTGAACATACTGCAGATTGCATCCACTAAAAAATAAATTTAAGTAACATGGTCCTGAAATTATCTGACCTGGATAGAACCATGTTCATGACTTTTAGAGGCCAACATTTGTATAAAATCTACCAAGTGAATAGTGATATGTAAATACAACCTTTCTCAATCTCTTGAACTAAGGTCAACTTTAAATGTTGTGGTGTCTTTAGAAAAAGGAGTGTCATAACCACATTTACATTCCTTCTTTGAGATGATATAACACCAGGGAGTATGTTATCATTCAAAATCTCCCCATTTTCAATGACTCCTTGCAAACACCCCAAAGGAGTGCTGGTATAATCATGCATTCAGATGGGTGTACAAATTCAATACATAGAGGTAAAAAATCCTCTTTGTCTCAGCACATAAGTGTCCAAAGATGCTACTGTATTTAATTGTTTTATGCTTGACAATAGGATCAGTTTTCCTAGTCAGTTTGGTTAACTTGGTTAAAAATTACTTGGAGTATTCTCTGTCCTGCTGCACAGCATTGCAGAGTACATTAACCTTTTGCACTTACAATGACTTCCTTGCTGGCCTCAGCTTTTCCATAGATGCCACCTAGGCTTACTCCCAGTGTCCACAGCTAAATAAAAGAGGACCGAGAGCTGATCAGGCTCTCACTGTAAAAATGTGGGACTGTCTTGCATCAGCAATGCTCTAAGATTCCCCTACAGTAAATATGTCTCAGACAGAGAGAGTAGATGTGAGCAAAAACTGAGCTGGGAAGAGAGCTAACAAACTGAGTTGTCAGGGCAGACCTCCCTCATTTGTCAATCTAGACTTACACATCAATGACACTTACAGTCCTGCATAGGGTATTGTGCTATTTTTGTATTGATATACTATCATATGCAACCTACCTAAAAAGGTTGTTACAGTGTCTAATCAGCAGGGCTAAACGTGTTAACTCCCAGGATCTCTTATGCTGGGGATGGGTGCATTTTAAAGTAGCTCATACAGACATACTAAAACATGTCAGGTCTGTATCAAAACAGAGGCAGACATTGCTACAGAGAATGAAGGAGACATCTGTATTGGTTTTACCTGTCTTTGTTTATGTGCTTGATGCCTTTTCTGTTTGAGTGCATGAATTTAAATCTGGAGCATCTCTTAGGAGGAGCATTTCCTTTACTCAAATAGAAGTTATTGAACTCACTACAAGGATAAATGGGTGAAATTAAAGGACCTCTGATATATGTAAGATGAGAATACTGCTTCTAATGGTCCCTTCTGGGCTTAAACTTTATGAATCTATGTTTCATTTCCTGCTTGCTCAGTGATAGAGATAAGATATCTCCAGGGCAAATACCAAGAGTCCTTCAGAGAACAACGGGTAGGCTATTAATCTCAAAGTGCCTACCTGCCTGGTTCAGGCTAAGGTTAACAAGCTTATTGTCCCACTTCTATGGCTTGAGATCAGAGGACACTTATCTGTTTTAAAATCTTTCTAGAGAGGAGAAGTGGAGAGCAAAGAGACCTGCGGGTAAACAATGTAGGGGGACAAAGAAACCAGGGGAAGGCAAGATGGGGTGACTGTGAGACAGTAACTGTAAGAGATCATTCAAAACATCATCAAAAGCCTAGCCAAACAAAACATAATAGAACCTAGAAAATAAACTCAGATGAGGGTAAACCTCAGTGCTCGTTTAATTGTGTTCCCCACTTAGTTAAACTAGCAGAGAAAAAGTACTAAACTGTGCTCTAGAAGGTTGTTTGAGATCACTGTTAGCAGCTGCTGCTGGCAGCTTTGAAAGAATGATTGCCTCCTGAGACCAAGCCCACTTAGATCAGTCAGAAACCAGAAACTAGCACCAGTAAGAAAGGCTTTGGAACAGTCAGTACAGGAGTGACTGAACTGCAGGGTTTCGGTGAGGTCCCACAGAGGCAGCGTGACCCAAGCTTGTCAATCTGTACTTGAGACACTCAAAGACTGTAAAGAACATACAGACACATGTTTTAGCCATGTCTTCCCAAGTCACAATGAATGGCTGATCAACATGTTCAGAGTCTTCCTAACCTGTTCCCTCTCACTGTGACTCACAATGTTTTGCAACCCACTTGGTCCTCCTGCTTAGCAGCATGCCTTCTCCTATTTCCAACTGTTATGTCCATTTGAAATTACTAAAATATTTGCTACCACGGCTAAGTCATAAACATGGAAATCAGGAGGCGAGGTTCAGTCTGCATCTTTGCCAGAAGAGCATCCATGACTTGGTGTGATGTGTGCTGTCAAGACCCTGGCTCCTCATAAATAGAAACATGTTTGTAATACTCAAGTTAAATATCAAAGATCTATAGGATGTCCAAGGTATGTAGACTAGCTAGCATAAATATTGAGCATACTTCACTGCAGTAACATGGCATTCAGCATAGATTATAAATTTTGCCCTAGACTCTGCCTTGTTGTAGTTGCTGATCAGATCCACTGGTCTCAGGACGTATTAATTTTTCTATCTCATTTATGCCTGGTTAAGCTACCATCATCTTTTCCTCATAGCAACAACATATTCTAATAGAAACCATCCCTTACCCCTCCTTTGATTTCATGTGTGGCTCTCATAGTCCCCTGGGTGATCTTTCCAGGCAATATCCTCTCTTCCTGATTTGTTTTTGCTTTTTAGGAGTTTGTGTCTCTCCCAATGAAGAACTGCACAGGTCCTATGCTATCTTCTTTAACATCATTGGTGGCCAGTTCTGCTATTATTTTGGTGTCTGTCCATTACTCTATCAATTTATTTCATCCAGAGCCATTCCACAATTCCACCCCTTCTTTTGTTCCTTAGGATATAGCAATGAGATGTAGCCTCAAAAGTACAACCTCAACAGCCTTCACATTGTCACAGCAGTTTCTCTCCTCATGGTATTCAGGAGCCCTGATCCCTTAAAAGAGTGTAAGGTAGGGAATAGCTGCATTTTCTCAGCAATAAAACTTTTAATAGTATTTGCAGGGATGCCTGCCAAGCTGGGTTATACTGATATGTCAGAAGTTCTGTTATGATAGCACGCTGTGGATATTTCAGTTCAAAGGTTGCAATATCCTGCCAAAAGAAAGAGAGATAAACTTACATTATATATGGAGTGTATTAGAACAATCTATCTGCAAAAGAGAATGGCGGCAGAGAGGACATTATAAAAGTTCTGTCAAATTATATGAACTTCAATTTAACCCTTGGCAGCACTGCACGAGAGTCAGGGACTGCCTGGAGGAGGTAATGAGGCCAGCTGGGGCAGCTCCTTGGCTCCTTGCTTCTGTTCAGCCTTGTGTCATTCCTTCCACAGCTCTATCCTTTGGTTCCAGTTACGTCCCTGCATAAGGCTGATGCTAATAATACCCTTAAATGGCAACACTAAAAAAAGCATAGCAGATGCCTATCCTGTGTCATACTCTAGATTAAGTGCTCCGTTGCTGCTGCCTAGGACCTACTGATGGTCTCAAGAGTGGCAGTGGGAAGTTTAGAAACGCCATTATGGGGGCCAGTATCAGATCTGTCAAACCTTCTGGACCCAAAGAAGAAGTATCAAGTTTTGATGTTTTTTGTCAGCGCACCAAGCATTTCCACAGATGATTCATTTGTATGAGTAGTGTGAGCCAAAATTAAGTTCAAACTCTGCACTTATACCAATAAAGAGTGTAGGAGGTTGTGGATTTTTTAGGATCCTGACTAAGTGATGTCTTATGTAGTTTGAAAAGGATGCATTTATAAGTGCTTAAAGTAGCTCTTATTTCTTTTAGCTTCAACCTATCCCTAAATCACCACTCTCCCCTGAGGTGTTCAGCCCTGCACCAGCTTCTTCAAGTGCAAATGTCAACTGTTACACTCAGAGAGTGAGGGAAATGAGACAGAACCATGTTACTTATATAATCAGTTGTCACTTAGAGATATTGAATATTGTGTTTTACACCTCTCAATATATCCATAATCCCACACATGTATACAAGGAAAAAATGTGAATCATTTTGAATAATTTCAGTATGGAAGCAAATTTTCATGAGTTTGCAAATAAATAATTAGGAAAATGTTGATTTAAGGCATTAATATATCTGCTTTCAATTGTCAACTCAGTTCTAAATGTAACTTCCAAGCCGCCAAGCAACTAAGGAAACAGTGCTGTTGGTGCAGGATTAGTCACTGTGTTGGGATGTGTTTCTGCACATGCCTTATGGATAGGTTTCTGTGGGTTGAGATAAACTGCATGTTTCTGAATGCTCTTCAGCGTGCATATGTGGAAGTGAGTGAATGAATTTAGGTCTTCTTGTGTCTTTACCCAAAGTGCTTGGGACTAATCTCTAAAATGGTTTTTGTCATGGTGTAATGACATTATCTACATTGCTATGGCTTAATGAGTGAGCCTTAATTTACTTATGCCTGTTTTGGCCCACAGCCAATGACTTTCAGATAATAGGACACCTGACAGTGGAGGGCTGTCTCTGTGAATGTAGCTGTGAAGTTCACAATCTCAGCCATGTTTTTGCCTTTACCTCGGGAGCCTGATCTCTTTACATTACCCAATGACTCCCAAGAATGACTGCAAGAACCATCTTTTTGTATGAAAGGAGCATGGCACAGGATTGGCCAGGCCATCCTTTATCACAGTAAAATCTGTCATGGTTATTTCATCATCTTTTCTGTGACTCATTCCTTCAGGGCAAAGCCTGTCCCTATTTAAAATGGAGAAGAGGGTCCACCATGCTTCCGAGGTGTCCAGCAAGAGCTGCCCACCTGGACTCATGTGCCAGAATTGTGTAGTGTGTCAGGATTCTGGACAAGATTCTTTCACTGCCAAATATCCCCACTCTGCTCTCAAACACAGCCGTGTTCCTCCATCGTGGCTTTTGTGCATCTTTCCAGCAGGAGCTAGAGCTCAGCAACTTTATCTCTCCAATAGAGGTAACTTTGAGTGATTGTTGCATCAAAGAATTTAATAGACTCAGCTCAGCTCACCCACACTTGCAATGTCAGCTTACTCTGAACTCTAAGCCCATAACTGTATTTCCATATTTTCTCAATGATTACCAACACAAATATGATAGAGTATCAACTTTGTTTCTCCAAATGCCACCCTTGCAAATTCAGCCTGGGGTCCCACACTGAATTTTACTTTTTTCATTTCATGCAGAAGAAATAGTAGCACAAATCCTTTAGGACCTGAGTTATGTGGCCAGACTTAGTGTCTTCACCTAGAGTGTCAGGGACTCTTCTTTTGTTTTTGCAGCACTGATGGGTCCCTAGGAATGCAGCGTGTGACCTGCACTGGCACTTCTTAAGCAAGAAGGGACTCCAGCTTACATTCATTTAACTGTGTTGCCTCAGAGGAGTTAACACCAGAAACGTGTTTTTCTCTCTAACACAAGCAGGTGTAATCAGGAATATATATAAAAAGCTGATATGCTAAGACTGGGCTGGTATTACTTTTCAGGGTTGAGTAATCCACTAATTTATTTACTCAAAGTCACATGTAGCCTCTGAAGGAGAATTTCCAATTTCTAGGGTGTTGGTATGGCGTTTTTGTCACATGATACCTCCATTACATTAAAAAGAGATTGTGCCTTCTCTTCTCATGTGGTTGTTTCTGGTTTTCAAATAAACTATCTTGACATCTCAGTTACATTTTTCAGTGCCAGAATAATACTGAAAAAACCCCCAGTTTGTTCAGATTAATATGGGGCAGAAGACTAGTGTGATGTAATCAACCTATTAATTTGGAAAAAATATCATAACTCAAAAAAAATTTCAACTTAAGTATCACATTCTGTAATTTTGTATCCACAAATCACAATATTTGCTTTTTTTCTCCTGAAAAAAATGCAGGTATATTTTTTTCTCACTACTTACTCTTTTTCAGTGCCTTAAGCATAAAAACATTTTTAGTAAATCTAATATCTAACATTTACTGATTAAATAGATTTAATACGAAACCCCTGTCACATGGCTCCTCAAGTGCTTTCCAAAATTATCTTGATGTGCAAGAGAGGGACATTTTTGCACCCATCACAAGACAGTTAAATACGTGCTATGAATTGGAGGCATTGATCTCCCAGATTAAGCCACGTAATTGAGCTGAAGAGATTTTCCGTTATTTGTGCTGTGGTTGATAATTTAGCCTAAAGTTCTGAGTGAAACTGATGATCTTTGCACAGTCTTGTACAGCTTCAGCCTATCATTATGTTATTATAAAGCACTGCATTCTGTCTCTGTGGAGTCCAAAATGCCTGTTCTTCAGATAAGAGTTAGACCACGGTACATCAGAATACAATGCGATGCTGTCACAAGTGCTATTTCAAAGCCCCGAGGGTGTTGTAACGCGGATTCCTTTTTCACTGGACATGTTAGCGTTTTTCAGGCATAAAATGTTCTTTCTGCACTCCTTTAGTTTGGATACCATCAGCCTACCTCCAAGCTATTGGCAGTGAACTTTAGCATTCCTGCTGGGAGGAATATTAGAGGCTACTGATATCAAAGGCAGTTCACAGCTCTGAGTCAGGCCCTGAGTGTTTCATAACATAAGCTTGCAAGCTTGCAAATGGAAGTCTGGAGGAGAACAATCTATGAAAACTTTCTTATGTAACATGCATACAAAGTTTTGCTTCTAAAAATCCTTTTTTTTTTACGGCTGTCCAAATTGTCCCTAGACCTTTATGTCACACACAGACTGCATAGAGGCAGTCCAAATCATGTACACACCAGCTGTGTACCTTTGAGACCAATAAATGTGAGCAAGTATGGGGCTACTGCACTTCGAAGATTAAATATTTCACTTTATATTTGCTATTGCTGTTGCAAATTAAGATCAAAGCCATAAAGCTACCTCAAGGGCAACTAATGAGATAAAAGTTAGTTGTTTGCTAGTGTGCTTGCTATTTGTCCTGTGCAATGTGCCTTGATCCACCCACCATTCCTCCAGTCCTGCCCTGGGTGCTGTTTTCCAACACATTTCTGTTATTGTCAGATTATTTTGAATCTTCACTTGGTATGAAAAGCCATTCTTTAATGCATCCAGTCCGCCTTTTCAAGTAGATCACAATTGGCCTGAACACTGAAGAAATAAGCAGGCAAGAAGAGGCAGGCAGACTGAAAATGCTGAAGGGAAAGAGAACGATCCTGAGAGAATGTGTTTAAAACACTCTGTTAACCCAGATATTGCTTCCCTCAGACTCTCTAGTGGCTGGCTCGTATAGAAATTTAATTTTCTATCATAGAAGATCAACTGAAAAGAACTTCTTAATAGAAAATGAAAATTTTGCATTTGCAAGCTGCTGGGGAATTGCACAATTAAAAATAACCTGACACAGTCTAGATGAGAAAACACAAAAAAATACTACTGAATAGGGTCGGAATTTTAATGAAAGAGAAGACATCATCAGCCTCCAAAACTGCTGCTATCTATCTACTGTCCTAAATCCTTGAATGTTTGGTACGTGTTTTTCTCTACCTGTCTTCCTGTCTTTTTGTAGTTTTTTCTGACGTGTTTCCTCTTTCCACATCAGTACATTATGTTTAAAACAACAATCTACCGTCCCCAAAAACAAAACAGAGCTTCACTGAATTAGCCAGCTGTAATATAGGAAAGATTAATTGTGAGTGCAGGGTTTAGAGGTGATATGGGCATATCACTCACGTCAGCAGTAAGGCAGACTTATAGCTCTGAAGAGGAGTAAGAGCTGCTTGCTTTAGGTAAAGAGTTGCTCCCAACCTTCTTTATGAAATCAGTAGCAATAGAGGAGGACATCAAAAGATGGCCCTGAGTCTGTGCTTGCAAAACCCACGAGGGTCACAGTCACTCCAGTGAATGGTTCATCACTCTAAGTCAAGTGGTGGAGAGAGTAGAGAGGTTCTCTATACCATTTCAGGCCAGCCTAACCTAGAGCAGGTCGGCCATGTGGATGTTGCATACCAACAGAACCTCAGAGAAGAGTTATATCACAGTAATCGGAATGGAACTTTGTCACAGAAACTGCTCTGGGGTCTGGGATACAAGTATTACTGCATGTATTTTTTTGTCAGCTCTAGGTTCAGAAATAATGTAAATGTCCTGTTGCAGCCTGTCATTAAGAACCTAAGGCTTTTGTTGCCTGCACCGAGATGGAAGCATGTGGGTGTTTGTGAGAATGAAAAGCCTTCTGGGATCCCTAGGACTGTGCAGAATGGAGTGAGGCAGATCTCGTACAGGCTTATCAATACTGACTTTTGGAATTGGTCCTTGCCCTGAAGTACTTACCTACCCATACCTGAGCACTGATTTCTAGACACCAGCTTGGGGTGGTCCAAAACAAAAACTGGATGCAAAAGAGTAATTCTCAGGTGTGAAGAATTTGCCTTGTCCCATCAATATTTGCCAGAGTAGATGTATCAGCATGACCTCTTTGTAGAACTTTACTGGAGTGCCTCATTACATTGATCTACAAGATTACATTGATTACATTGACTCCTGCAAAGAAACAAAATTATATAACAAAGCAGCAATAGGCATCAAGGTTTGTCGTATTCCCTTTCTCGTTTTCATGTGAAAATGTGAAATAATTTGCTCGTTTCCAGCAGGTGGAACAGGTGGCTCCTTTGTACAAAGCGGCTGCCCCTCCAGAGGCAGTGCACACCTGTGCCATCTCAGGATGACGTGGGCAGAGGGGAAGGCAGAAATAGCCTGATAGATTTATTGGGAAGTCTTCTGCAGGACTAACCATAAATAAAAAAGAGTGACTGTTTCTTCATACAGAAAGCTCTTGAACGGGAGCTAACGGATGAGATTAAAATAGTCAAAATTAAGTCTAAGGCATCTTATTCTTCAAAAGGTAGATGAGATAAACAAGTACGGTCTGATGAAGGAATGTGCAGCAACTGAGGAAGCAGAAGGAAAGATCAGGTTAATATAATATTTTCAGCTAATTGCACAAGTCATGTCTTCTTGTATTGATAAGGGGAGACTCTCAGGTCCAAGTTAGGATGAGAGTTATGACATGTAAAGCATTCACTGCAATCCACAGCTGTGCATATGTAACTACATCTAATTTCTACTGTGGCAACCATTTTTTCCATCCACTTAACAAAAACCAACCCATAAAACAAAAAAAAGTATAAAAAATGAGGATTACACTCAAAGCTTTTCTTATCTTCCATTGATTTTACCTTTTTTTCTGGCAACAGAGAATTTCATGGTGGGGAAACATCAGCCTGTCTTGACCAGGCCTCTTAATTATTCTAAGACAAAATCATTAAATTTGTTTATGTGGTCTCTACTTGGAGATTCTTGGAAATTAATTTCCCAATCTTTCACAGGAAAGGAAATGAACACTGGAAAACATAATTCTTGGCTCTGTAGTAGGCTTCCAGAACTGTGTAATATGATTTTATTGATTAACACCCAGAAAGTTTTTACCAAAGTCACACCATTCTTAAAGCAGCACTTTACAAAGTCTCTTGGTATCTATGTGTAGTCACCAAGGACTTTATGAGCAACTGCCACAAGAAAACTTATTATTACACAGTTGCATTTTGACTGTGACTGTCAAAACTGTTGCCACTGGGAATTTGGCAAACACAGCAAAAATGTGTTTGAGAACTATGAGGATATGTCTAAATGGGTACATGCAGAGAGATTTGAGCTAATTTTGACCATGCTCAGAGCTGGTCCTGAAGTGCTGTGCTGTGCCTGAGCTAACACACCCTGCTGCAAAGGCAAGTTATGGTTTTGTAAACTGGACCTGGGACCGTGCAAACCTGCTTTCCAAACATCCAGGCCAGTATTATCCTGTATGAACTGTGCTGGGGCTGTGTGCTCCCCCATGTAGATGTGCCCATGGGTGCTGAGTCTGGAATTCCAAAACACTGGCGAACTGAGGTAATGGCTTCTGTGCATGGCAAATCCAAAATAGATTCTTAGTGGATTATTTAGTACCTCCTTATGGATTATCAGTATTTCAATACTTTCCCCTTATTTTCACTCTTTTCTTTTCTTTTTTTTCTTTTTTTTTCTTTTCATTTCTGCTATTTGTCTCCAAGACAAATTGAATTTTTTTTAGCTTCATTACAGGAGGAGCTGTCCAGTCAATCATAATTATCTCTACATGCTTTGGTTCTAGGCACTTGTTACTGGCAATTGACATCCCTACTGGACAACAATATGCTAACATTTAGCCCTTCATGAAATACACTTAATATACTTACATATTTTGGCAGCAAAGGAAATAAAGACACTTCATCCTGTAACCTCTTATGAAGTCATACACACTGATTTCATTTTCTGTTTTCACAGTGCACTTATATAAAACCTTGGACAACTGTCACACAAAGTAAATGACTTATAAAAAGCCAATGAGATTTTTTTCTGCTATGTGTTATGTTACAGACTGTGCCCAATGCACATGGGTGTAACTGGAATGGCTGGTAGTGGACACCCAGTGGGGTTAGTGGTAATTATCCATGACCTCATACATCCTTCTCACACTGCCAAAGAAGGGCACGCAGCAAAACTATTCTTCACAGTGAGAGTCATCATTGCAGTGTGCTTGCAAGCAAATTGTTTGCATTATAGAGTAATCCCTCTGAATGTACATTGCCTCAAGAACGTTTCTAAAGCCACTTATTCTTGCCAGAGATGACTGTTGTCATTCTCCCATGTATTCTTCTCGCTGCTAAGTGATATTGCCAGACAAAAAAGCAGTCATGAAGCCTATACTATAATACATGACAAAATAGATTTGACATTGTCAGTGGCATTATCTCTTCTGACAACAGCCAAATTATGCTAGTGTGCTTATGTCAATAGCAAGGAACCTTTGGTACCATCTCTCTCTATACATAGCTGGTTGACAGAGCAATTCACCACCTGAGCAAAATCTTTTTCATACGTGCCAACTAATTATGCCGTGTCATCAGCCCAAATGGCAGCAAACTATGCTTCTGATTCTGGAGGGAGGGTTCCTTACTCCAGAGCAAACTGTGTTGAAAAGAAGAGCTGATAATAGTGGCCTCAGAGCCAATGTGCTTCTGACATGGATCCCCTGGACCAAGAAATTAAAAACTCTTGCATCATATGTTACTCCTCCCAATATAATGTCACATTTTTACTTCTGTTCCTCACTGTGAGTTAGTCAACCTGTGACAGAAAATTGAATTTGGCACTGGATTTCAAAAAAGATGGAAAACAAAACTTTTTGAAGTCTTGAAATCTGATTTTTTTTCTGACGCTGAATGAAACTGAGCCAATAAAAGCCATAAACAAATGCACAAAAAAAAAAAAAAAAAAAAAAAAAAAAAAAAAAAAAAAATTGAAAAAAAAAAAAAAATTTTAAAAAAAAAAAAAAAAAAAAAAAAAAAAAAAAAAAGAATTATGGAAAAGTAAAGAGTTATTCAAGAATAGCAAATTGTCTGGAATCACAGCACTCATCTGAGGTGGGAAAGATCCCTTTCTAGTATAATCTCTTAGAGAAATTGTAGAGCCAGTTACACTGTTGATTAGGGGCTCTTGGCTGTGTTGGTTGCTTCTGTAGATCCTGATGCATTTGTCTGCCTGAATCACTGTATACTCCCTAAGCAGGAAGTAAACAGCATTTCATTGCATTCATGCTCTGTGTTCCTCTTTTTCTTAATTTAATTTTCATTGACGTCCACTAGTAAATTATTCTGCACTAAGTAAAGTCACTCTAGCCTTACAGGACACAAGATAGTTCTTCAGAGCTACCTCCTGGAAGTCTTGGTGTAGGACAAAGGCTCTATTCCCTTCCTAATGGTTGACCCTTTTCCCACTTCTGTGTTCTCCCTTCCACTCTCTCCCTGCACACAAACCTTCAGTGCTTCAACGTCACAGGTCACCAGCATCCGAGGCCCTGTGCCAAGCAGACGCTTGTTGTGATGCTGGTGGTGGGAGTGGGGGTTTCTTCTTGCACAACCCATGGGGCTATTGTTTTGTATCTTCTGTCACAATGTGCTTCTTATCTTTGTTTTCCATTGGAAAAGTGAGATTTCATACACATGAGATTTCATATATGCTGGATACTTCTTCCTTGTTTTCTTTGTTAACCCTAAAACCAGTTTAGCCAATCCTCAGGACTACATTTCTTTAAATACCAGTGGTTAACCACTGATGATTTGTTTACAGCAAGTTACTTCCATGCCTGTATTCCTCCTCTCTGTCCCTCTTGGCAAAGGCTTCTGCTACAGTACCATTCTTTTACACCCCATCATTTTGCTAGGGTCAAAAATAATATGTTCTGCATAAAAGAACAGCTTGCTAAATTGTATCCGTGTGAAAATTATGGTTATACCAGATGATTATATAAAGCTAAGCAAAAGTAAAACAAATTAGACAGCAGCCACGTGTTCATTAGGAAGCTGCTGGTAACAGCTAAAGCAAGTTAAAGCAAAGCTGTAGGCAGCCCAGGACAAAGCCAGCCAAAGCCTGACAAGCGCAGGGGCCTTGTGGGGTTAGAGTGAAGCTCCTGGTGTATTGCTGGCAATGACAATTTGTATCTGTTGAGTTACAGGACTGCTCTTAGCTGCTTTCAGTCATCTTAAAGAGTGAAAACTCTTACAAATTTCACCAGAGTGCGTAAAACCAATTTAAAACTTCCAGCAGTGTTTAAGATCAGGAGCGACTTGTGATTAGCACCTCAGCAGCTGCAGTGTCGCAGGTTCCCGTGGGGCCACCACTGGAGCAAGGTGGGCACTGCCCTCAGCCTGCCACAGCTGAGCTGCAGTGTGGGAAAAGCCTGCTCTCTCCCTGCTGGGGCACAGTGATGAGCCAGACACCACGAGTTCCACAGGCTGCTCCATCCACCTGCAAGGGTCCTGCCTGACCCCTTACTTAACTTTCACATTCCTTCACATTGGGATCGCTCACTGCTGCTCAGCAGCACCACTGTAGGCCTTACTAGCAAGCCTCCTAACTTGGGATATTGCTCTCTGCTTGATTAAAGTCAGCAGGTATCTGAGAATTTTATCCTAGAGAATTACTTGACAAGTAATAGCTCTGTCTCTATTCTGCAGCAATTCCTTCAAAAGCCTACAGGATCTGGATGCAAATTTCTAATGAGGACACTTTGTAGAATAGTCTCAGTGATATTGTTCAGTGTTAACACCAATTTGTGGCTTATTTTTGTAGCAACTGTGGATGGAAGAGGGATTAAATAGATTTTTACCTTCAAATGTAATTTGATTTGCTACTATATATGAAAACAGTATTTCTTTTTCACCGTATGTGTACACTTCTATTTTTTTGCAGGAATACCTGCAACTGGCATATGCTTTTTGCTATCGAAGTCAGATGGTTTTTATCTGTCTTATCTTTTTCAATGAGAAAATACAAAATCAAATTGAAACAGCAGGCAAAGTAGTATATATATGCACATAGCAACATGCAGTCATGCCTCCTCCAGGCTGGAGCTGTCGTCACTTACAATAAAGCCAACAGACTGCCTGTGCAAAATATGCCAATAACCCATCTTTCTCTTCAGTTCATACAGAGCTTCGCATGAGGTGTGATCCAAGGGAAGTACTGGTTTTGGGAGGGAGCCAATATCTGAGAATATTTTCCTCTCCATCTGATGTGAAAGTGCCTCAGTATGGTGCTGCAAACTCTAATGGTTCTGGCTGACAGCTAGTCCAGATGTCTGAGGTCACACGTACCACCACACCACCAACTGTACCTCAAAGAAACACGTGAAAGCCAGTGCTTCACACACATCAGAAGTCTGAAAGGCTGAAAAAATATTCTCTGTGTGGCACAAGGTGGTTTGGTGCCAAGTAGTTTAAAAGTGTTCCCAAACGTATGTGTTTACTTTGCTCTGAGGCACTAAGTCCACTTCGATCATCACAGAAATCAGAGCTATAAAGGCAATTGGTTTGAATGGTTGAAAAAATTCTTTTTTTCCTTCTGTCTCTGAAATGGCTAGTTGTCATCTGCAGATTGTTTTACATCACAGAAGTTTGAGGGGCTGGTAATGGACAATGGAGCAGAGAATTACTCTAGAGTAGGAAGCTGTGAGGAGTGGAGAAATTGGACCATGTCAGAGTTGCTGCTGCTGTGATATTTTCTCCCCGAATTTTCTCTTACATAGTGTTTGGTGATCTGTCATACCCTTAGAGCTGTGGAAAAGCAAGTTCTTAATCTAAAGCATTTTTTTGCGAACAGAACATTTTTGTCATAATGCATTTTCAGCATTTATATGGAAAAAAAGATAACACAGAAGGCATCACTCTTGAGCTGTATCACTCATTGCAGATAAGGTGAATGTCTGCTAGCAGATTCCTGTTTACCTTGGTGAAATTCTGGTTTTATCGATATCAAAGCAGACTTCTGTCTGTCAAAAGCATCACTTTTTGTAGTACCAGTTAGGCCGCTCAAGCACTTGCGGAATTTAGCACTGATGCCTTGTTATCCTGCTAGAGCGATTTGGGGAGCACAGGAACACAAGAAAATCCATCATGTTTTTGGGAATTAGAATGAGGAGCAGCATGCTGATGTTGGGGCCTTTCATCCCACTGAAGGTGAGGATTTATGAGCATGGGCAGGAGGAGAAATGAAGGAGAACTGAGTAGTCCACTGGGCCCTGTAGACCAATGCAGCTCCTCAAACACATTTCCAGCACCAGGCTGAGCCCTCCTCGGCACCCCATGACTGCCCTTCAGAAGTATCATTCCTTTATGTCACCATGCATTGGGCACCCATTTCTCCACTGCCCTGACATCACTCCCACCGCTGGCCCTCTGTGCCTCCCCCAGCATTGCTCAGCTCACATCAAGGCTCAGATCAGCAAGGAACAGCGCCCTGGATCTCCTGGATGAGAGTTCCAGGAGCAGCTTTGTATCTTTACATGTGCATGGAGGGCTCCTCTGGTTACCCATTTGTTTCTGTTGAAAACCTCAGTAATACTTTAGATCTCCCAGTGACTAAGTCTGCTCCTGGTCCCTCACCCACTCATTATACATTTGGCATCATTAGTTGCACTGGTGCTAACCACACTGAGGCTCTGGAGAAGCTGGGCAGCTGTGGTCACTTGCATAATGCATGATGTGCCTCCAGCAGCGCTGTTCTCCTTTGCTCTCTCACAACAATAGAAAGGATGTCTGGGTTTAATTTTTCCCTCTTTCCCTCTCTTCACCTGCTCTTATTAGCCTCTCTGGGGGTCACCATTACTAGGCAGGACTCCCTCAAAGCACACACCCCCACAGTCATCACCCATTGCTGTTTGCTGTACTGCCAGTGCCTGAGGCTATCCTGAGGACTAGTTCTCTGACAGAGAGATGCAGTTCTAATGCAATTCTCTGCATTTCCTTCTCATTTCAAAAAATAAACCCTGCCATCTGCTATCTTTTTCCAGGTGTACCACGACCTCTTTTTGCTATTTTCATGTTGAACAGACCCTTTTAAGAGACTGACTTTTAAGCAAGAATGTTAACAAAGAATGTTTTAATTTATTTTTTAGCACCTGTGGTACTGCTGCTGCCTGTGGCCACCTCTGGGGCTGCCCTCTCTCCAAGCCCAGGACCTGACGCAGCTGGCTGCCACGGTCAGTGAGGCTATCTTTAGCTTTCAAAAAGACCACTGTTGCTGCTCTGGCACTGCCAGTGACGGTTTTCTCTGTTGTTACAACTGTTCAGCCTTTCAAAGGTTATTTTTAGGATGTTAACCTTTGAGATGAACCTTCACACTTAATCTCAGCAGGTACTTAAATGACTGTTGGGAGTAATCAGGTCTATGAAATTTTAAAGTGAGCCACATTCATCTCTCAACTTCATTTCTCAGCTACATCTCTCTTGCATATATACATGTCTGTGCATACACTTCCACAAATGGGAAGGTGTTAATGGGGCAAGAAGTACGTCCTTGAACATCTGAAAGTCAATTACTTTATTGTATCAAAGCCAACAGAGTTGACTTAAGTCCTGTCAAGCCAAGGGAAATTACTGAAGGCAAATGAATGAAATGAGGAAATAAAGGTTAAAATGGGTTAATGACAAAACTCAAGCTGGTCTCACAATGGAGTAGCTCTACTGGCTTCAGACACTCTCAAATTTCTATTTCTATGAATTCAAAACACATGAAAAACAAAATTAAAATATTAATAAAAATTTATTCCATCTTGTGCCATTAGGAGATATTTTAAAACTTCCTTTGTTGTTCAAAAAAGGAAGGTTCTGGTTCTCATTGTTACAGTGGAAGACTATTGTGCTCTCTGACACTATATTTATATTTAAGAAGGGTGTAGCATTCCAAACCAGCTACCTCACAATATTTTCTTTCCACACAAATGGCTCTCTGAGTGCCATTCAAGGTCAGAATCACTCAACAAATACTGTGCCAGCTCTGCAATAGTTTTGAGAGAGCAACTCCAAATGTCAATAATAAAGTAATATATTTTTATATACTGTATTTTTAATTCCATTAGGTATCCATTTCTTGTTGTAGCATTTCCATGTAAATTCCAGTGATACCCAGCACTAAGCATGCTCTTGACATTCTATCTTGTCAGATCTGTACAATATGTTAGTTGAGGACACAACAATGTCCATAGCATATTCTTCCTAAATTCTTTTTTTTTAGAATTGTGTTCCCATGCTTCCTTGTATTTGTTCTTGTAGCCTGCAGCTGATGTCAGATTTAATCCCTATTGCCATTAACTACTTTTGTTAGTCATTTCACATTTCTGCAGAACATGTTTGTATAATATAAACAGTAAAGACAATGTGGAAAATAAGGAGAATGAAGAAATAAATGAACACAAAGAAATAAAATATTCATTCTGCTCTGCCATAGTGTTGTTAATTCACAAATACTTAGGCATTCCCCTTTTTTGTGGAAATGTTTATAAAATCTCAAAAGTTCAGGAATCTAATATGAAATGCTTTTGTCAGTTTGTACATTTGGTATCTCCCTCTTTTTAAGTTTTCTTTCTTTCTCTGTTCTGTAAACAGAAAGAGTATTCAGTGAAAGAATAGCAATCAAATCCAACATAATGTTAAGAATCTAAATGTGGAATATCTCTGTGTTGCTGCTGCATTCAAATGTTTATGATAAATTAATTCTGAAATAAAGTGTAGTTTCACTGTTTGAGACCAAATTCCCACTGTAAGGGTTCTGCATTCCCACATTCTCCCTTTTATTCCCACTAGCAATCACAAAGATTTTCAGTGTATGAGATACAGTGGTAGACCCAAGACACAGAGGGTCATTTTTTGTAGGATTGGTGGTGAGCAAGATCAAGGAACTGAGCAGAACTAAATGACACCTGTCAGCATGGTGTGTGGCAGATTTGATTAAGTACAGGGGTGATGGAAACCAGGGTCCTGTTCAAGTTGTAGCACAAGCTTCAGTACTTTTGCATAAGCTACTTTTAAAACCTCACCCTGAACAAAAAATTGTTAGGCCCATATTACAGTATGAGCGGTACTCTGATTAATTTCTGAGCAACCATTTGGGCATTCAGTGAGATTACAGTGTAGATTACACTCTTGTCCTTTTTGTTTTTTTCAAGTCAAAAGTCTACCCACATCTATTCTAACACAGTTTACTACTATGCCCACTACACAGAGTTTACAAGGCTGTATCATTCAGTTTTGCCCCTGCTCTTTTATGTGACAGCAAAATTGCACATGAGCCTATCTGGTGTCACTGATTCTTTACAAATTCCGCTCACCCTTCCTCTAAAGCCTTTTGTCTCATTTAGATATTCCCGTTCAAGGATCATGCAGCTATTTTATCAAAATACATTTTTTGTCTAGTGCGATTTGTTGACAGGAAGTTTAGGCTTCACCATCTCCTCTTACCAAGATTTTGCTAAGCTTTGAAATTGTTATTCAGTGAAGTGAAGTGGTAAATCTGTCCTCATCCATGGTGTTCAGACCACTGACTGGAACATTTTTGACTGACATTATTAAAAAGAAATATAACCCCAATCTCTTTTATTTTCAGTTTTCTGTGTCTTCAGTGATGTATGTAATTTCTTTTAGGTTATTACAAATCTTTATCAATTTTTTTTCTTCACTTGTCATAGTAATGCAGACCTTGTATTATGATTTTCACTAGTGAAAGAGCATGACTTGAAGTTCAAATGGGAAGAAATCTTTGCCTGGAAAAAATATTTATTATCTGCAATGGGACTTTACCTACTTGGTCACACCAAAATCAAAAGGGTGTGGAAATTTGGTTTTGAAGTCTTCAAGATGACATGCCAGCTACTGTATTCTGATTTTTACGGAACTATGTTTACCAGAAGTTTTTCCATATTTTGTGAACACATGGTCTCTATTCTTCTTTAAGATGTCACAGTAGGATGCTAGCCTAACAAAATCCTAAACCAGCTGTTCTTAGCTGGGCAAGAGGAATGACATCTTCACTCTAACTAAGAAGTTTTCTGAGGAATGGGAAAAAATTGAATAGGGATTTGTAACTGCTTTTGGGAAAGGAAACAGAGGCTTGATATTAGTGGTTTATAGATGCAGTGCTTTAAGCACACATTCCTCTTTTTTCTTGTTACTCAGCCACTTCTACAAAGATCTGCATGACTGATACTGGTCATGGAAAACAGAGTTTCTCCTGAGCTGGAGCACTGCACATGGCATGGCAGCTAACTAGTGGTCCAGACGATTGCCAAATCTTGTGATTACCAACTGATTATGCTGCTGTGAAAGGCAAATGTCATTCGTTGCACAAATTTAAGAAAAGTGAGGATGTAGTCAAAGACTTTGTTGTCTTCTCTCTATGAAGACAATGTAGGAATGAATATTATCCATGACTGAATTTTCTGAACACTCTTTAGTGGAGTATTTAACTAGTCATTCTTCTTTCCCTTTTATTCACGGTAAATAAATGTACACTTAATTGTGTGCTGCTGAAGTCACTTTAAAATGTAACCAGGTTCTTTTCCTTCCCCATTCACTTCATGATTGCATACCTGTCAGGCTTTTTATGAACTGGAGATTTTTTTCGAAGTATTACTCTACATATTAACTTACAGATTTAATGAAGACAAAATATGCATGAGCAAGTTACCATTTTCAAGCAGAACTTTGCACACTAGGTTCAGCAGATGCTATGAAAAATAAACCACAATACCTGTCAGGTAGTCTAGAGAAGTTAACATGATGGGAATAAAAAGCGTTATAGCTACATCTCCCAGGAGGAGCAGTGACAGTGAAAGCAGCTGAACTCTGAACTACACCAGAAATCCCAAGAGAAACACCCCAGAAAACCCCAGCTGTATACAGTTCAGTAGACTCAAAGTGTTTCAAGGAACCTTCTGGTCATTTTTATGAATGTGTTTGTTAAATTCTGTATTATTTTATACAGTCTATTTTATAAAGACTTTTAAGTTCTAATGCAGAACAAGAAAAGATATTAAGCCACCAGTATTTCACAAGCATATATGTTTCAGTTGTCACTCAGTTTTGCCCTCCATAATTCAGGTCCTTAATTAGTGGCCGTAACTAAGACCATTCTGCCATTTTAAGCATAGCTTATGGCGCTAGTTTGACATACATAAGACATCCTTTGAGACGCTGGGCACATTGTGGCTTCTCACTGTCTTATTGGAGAAAAATATTTGATTCAGTTGCTTACACTGGAGTATTTTTGATGCCCTAGGTTTTCTGGAAGACATCCACCACAGCACAGGACCCATGAGAGACTGGTGATCACCTGGAACAGTTGCTAGAGGCTAGTGGGAATGCTTAGAGGCATCTCAAAAGAACCCTGTGCATGACATTGATAAAACGTTACCTCTGGACAACAGAACTGAGTTCATGGGACTTGAACCATCTAGTTTTAGACTCCCAGCATAGATGCCTGTGGTAAGAGTATAGTCTCAACCCCCTAGGGCACCATTAGAATGCCTAAACATAAGTTTCAGATATCTCATGAAAACTGAGACATCTTCCTGGCACTTGCAGACTTGACAAAGTCTCTATGGGACAGCCATGTTCCTCCATGGAGATAAAGGCTATGCAGGTTGCTTTGGAGCAGACAAAATGGTTAAAGTAGTGGCATTAGGCAGCCAAATCCCACCTCTTGTGCAATAGAGGAAAAAAGACATGGCTCGATTCTAGATATGGAATCTGAGAAACAATTTGAGATGTGTTCGGGGAACTCAGCTTGTGTCCAGCTGCTTATCCTGAAGGCATATTTTTGCTATAATTTGTCATGAATAAGTGGTTTAGGTTGCTCATGAAATGACCAGCCAAGGTATTGGCAAAAGCATTTTTAATATTAAAGTACAACAAATCTTGTTGGCAAGGTTCATTCTACTACTTACTAGTTGCTTAAAGCCCACAGAGAGAAATTGGACTAAAATCTAAAATCAATCAAACTAAAACTAAAATTAACCTAAAATTATCTACGTGGAGGCTGGGGACGGAAAAAGGAAAAGCATAGGAAAGGTAAGGATAAAAAGGGATAAGGGAGACTCTCTCATTGAGACACAAGGTTCGGCATGAACCCCCTTGCCAAATTTGGCCCCAGACTTGACCAAAGGTTTAGGCCTAAAAGTTTCAACTTCACTTTAACTTACCAGCACTTACTTAACAACCTAATTTAAAAAAATTAACAAAATATTCTACAGAATCTACTGCAAGCACAGCAGTGTTTATATAAGCTTACTTTTAGGCTCAACTTACTTAGGAATCTAAAGCACTTGAGAATCTAAGAGAGCAAAATCTATAGTACTTTTGCTATAGCACATTCACACACACACATACACCTTAAGGAATATGTAAAAGGTATATAACTGTGAAAAATTCCCCCTGAAGTCAGTGAAGCTGGATACCTTCACGTCTTCTCAACAGGCAAAGAGTTGAGCCTCGAGGAGTGGGGGTATCAGCCCAGGATCCGTTGTCATCATTTGGCAATTCTTCAAGATATAGCTTGAGAGATCCTTGGCTCTGAGACCCCACTCAGAGCAAGATTCCTGCTCACAAATGGCTGTGGTCCAGAAAAGCTTAAAGGACCTCACTTAGGACCCTTGTTTATAGGGCCTCAAGAGTGTTGGCTTTAGTCATAGTAATTTTCCATCCCGGCCACAACTCAGATCAGCAGCTTCCTGTGAAAGTTCAAAAATAAAAATGTTGTTCCACTGGACTTGTTATTCAGGCAAGAAGCAATTTCTGAGGCTGTTTATAAAAAAAACCATGAGCTCCTTAGACAGCATAAGTTCCTGGGAGAAGTCAGTGTTTCTAACAAGCTCAAGAGGAGCTTAACCCCGGTGCTGTTTGCCAAGGCCAAGGCCTAATGAGCATTTCTGAGATTGCAGTACAGCCCAAGGTGGGGCTGGATGCACCACCGCATAAGCATGGTGTCAGCTCTACTTGCACTCTTTGTCTGTCCAGTCTGGCATTTGAAACCACATCTATGTAAGGACAACCTTACCAAGACCCGAGGCTCTGAGGATGGTTTGCAATTACCTTAATATAGGTGCTTCACATCACATCAGTTTGACTACATCCCACTCTGAATAATTGTTTGGATGAGTCCAACTGCCTGTTTTGTGAGGTTGTGTGGAAGCAAAAAGGAGTGTAAACTTGGGGTAGAGGTAAATTAATTGGGTCCTCTTAAGACTTTTCTTGTTTCTTCTAACTTCTTTCCTCTTTTGATATGTAACAGAGAAGGAAAAATGTCTGGCTTGTCCTTCAATTTGTATTCAGGTTGTGGGTCAGGCACTTAAAGAAGATAAATAAATCAGGAAAAGTAATGAATAATAAAAAGAAGGAGCAAGGAGGAGGGGCGTAACTAAGATTTAGGCTCTGGTACTTACAGAAGAAGTCATATAATAAAATTCAGGTCTTCTACATTTTGTAGAAGTCTATTTCCTCCTTAACTGGATGTTTCTGATTGTCACTGGAAAAAAAAACAAACAGTTTAATTGGACACAAAATATCTCCAAGTGAGAATTCATAGTGTACTTAGCCTTGGTGACATGCGTGACTCTCGTTTTGTACAGATTTAAACATGAATGCCCAATTTAAAGTCTAGGAGTCCTGAAGGCTATTCATCTCATCATCCATGCCCAAAAAACTTCAATATGTACCTTTGATGTTTGGAGAAGTGTCATTATGACAAACAGTCATTTTGACATATCAGCTCATTCTGTCTACTGCTTAAATACTACCCAAGGTGTAAAATAGTATAAGATCAAGTATTCAAGGTCCATAACCCTGGAGCATTCAAATTAACCTGGAGGCATTGCAGAAAAATTAAAAACTACATGGAATCTCATATTTCATTATCTTAAGTACCAGCAGTGTGTCCTTAGACATTCCATCTCTTGACTAATAAATGACCTCAGGAAATATTATTTATTTACATGGTTTTGCAAAGAAAAACTTTCTGAAAGTTTATGTGGGATAATTCTGAATATGAGGGAATGCATCAATAGACTTCTAATTAGGGCATTGACATTTTCTCCTTGGAGTGATAGAAATCTATGTACTAGTATTTCATAATTCATAATTGTGCCATTAAGATCCCATATGAAATGGGAAAATGGATAATTAAATGGATGAGAAAACAAGCTAGAAACATTTTTTTCTTCTTTTTTTTTCTGCCACTGGTAAAATGCCCTATTGCATTGCAGCATGGAGCTCTGGGGAAAAAACGAAACAACAGCAATAAAAATAAAAGGTGGAAAGGCAGGCTCACTCCAGGAAACTCTACCTATTATTAAAATATGAGCACACGAGAGGTCAGGATGATAAATTTCTATCACTGTATCTTGCCTTGGAAGTAAACAGTCTACAATATATGGAACATGGTAATCATGCAAAGTACAACACACAATGAAAGAATACCATGAGCAAAAACTCTTTGGAAAATATGCTTAGGTAGCAAATGAGTATGTAAGCAAAAAGTACTTAGTGATTACCTACGAGGATATTCTATGAAGGTTTGAAAAAAATTGCTAAAAATGTCCCAAATTCTAAAAGTTTCTTGTTTTTGATAAGCTGCTACCCTGCAGTGGGATGATGCATACAGTAGGAGACGTATCCAAAAGATTTTTTCAGGTGAGTTTTTGAAAATGATTGTGAATGGGCTAAATAAGAACAAAGAGAAAACAGGGGGTTTGACTAGTGCAACCCTCAGTCTAAAGTAGGTTGCATGAAGTAATTTCCATGTTAGAAACTGCCTCCCTGCACCACCCACACTCAATATATTACAATGGTCAGACAAAATGTTGCCACATATTTTCTTGTTAATTTACATATATTGATTTTAAAATTAGGGGGAAGACTTTGGGAAATATTACTATACTTTATGATTATGATGTAGGTAGTGACTTTGTCACTTTTTCAGTGATGTGCTGCTTTGTTCTCAGAATGATCATGAGGCAAAAGAGCAAGTTGTCTCCAGGGGTACAGTGAAAGCTTTAGAATGTTTGCTCTTTCTTTTATCCTGCTGATTTCCTCCAAGTATAGAGGGGAGATTTAGATCAGATATTCAGAAGAAATTCTGTAAGGTGGGGGTAAGGAGGCACTGGCACAGGTTGCCCAGAGAAGCTGGGGATACCCCATCCATAGCAGTATTAAAGGCCAGGGTGGTTGGGGCTTTGAGCAACTTGTCAAGTAGAAGACGTCCCTGCCCTTGGCAGGGGTTTGAGCCTGTGTGATCTTTAAGGTCCCTTCCAACCTAACCCATTCTATGCCTCTGGCATTCTAGCAGAGGGGGCATTCTTCCAGATTGCCATTTTTTTTAAGTAGACCCATAGCTATAATTC
Source organism: Dicrurus megarhynchus (assembly GCA_013399195.1). Taxonomy (NCBI): domain Eukaryota; kingdom Metazoa; phylum Chordata; class Aves; order Passeriformes; family Dicruridae; genus Dicrurus; species Dicrurus megarhynchus. The sequence goes on from VXAD01009455.1 coordinate 124,238, forward strand.
ATTATTTTAATTTTCTTTTCCCCTTGATTTTCAAGCCAATAAGCCTGAAGGCTCCCATCACACTGTCCTTCATCCCCCTTCATTAGACCTGAAGATCTAAAAATGAGCATGAATATTCATGACGGTTTAGTAGTTTCTCATCCCTGCTTGAAGATATGCAATATATAGCATCTTTCTCAGAGTGGAGAGTCAGAGTTAATTACTGTTCTCTGCTTTCTCTTTCAGCCATTACCTCTGTTGTTGACAGGTAGTTTCTTCTGGAGTGACTTATGGCTTGTTTCTTGCTGTGACTCCTTCAGGATAAACACCTCTGGAGTTCTGCCCATAATGTGTTTCATTCAGGTGCCCTTTTGGAACAAATGCTTCCTCTCAGACACTGAGTAGAGACAGGTTCTTTTCCCATCTCTGAGTTTCATTACCCTCCAATACTTCCTTGACTGTTTATGCAGCTTTCATTGCACCACTTTGAGCATGCCTGTGGTTCCCAAAGCTCAAGGCAATATTCATACAAATCATTTCCTACCTTCATGAGTAGAGCCTTGAGAGTTACTCAGCTGCCCGAGTGCAGGTTCCTAGTCAATAATGCCATGACTATTGAATGTAGTGGCTAGATTTCCATTCACTAGAATGGGAGCTTAGATACATGGCTTACAGGTAGACACCTACATTTCATTGAATCTACAGCTAAACACCACACTTTGTACAGTGTCTCCCTGAATGGAGAAGCCAGAACCGCACAGGTCAATTGCTGCCATGTTGCACAGCAAAAGAGTATCTCATTTGCTATATGAAAAAAGGATGGGGAGGATCTCAATTGGATGGTATTCAGTTGCTTGAACACAGATATGAAGTTTTTTTCAGTATTGCAGTGTAACATGCCCATCCGGCATCATGTGTCTATAAGGGCTCTGTCGAGGGGGAATCTTGGATATGGTGGGCCATGTTGCACGGCAGCAGGTACATACCCATGGCAACTGTCCTTCTGAACATTCTACTAGTCTTATCTCTTCAAAGGTGCTGAGGAAGAGTGGCATTCACTTTACCTTGCTTCAGTTTAGGGCTTGATTCACCTCTATCAGAAAAAAGTGAAGGTGACCAGTGTGGTTGGAGATCTTGTAGGGTAAACCTGAGATATATCACTAACACTTGAAGATACAATCTAACACCTGTATGAGTTCCTTCTCTACAGCAGCTGAAAACCAGGAGGGATTCTCTGATGCATCTCAAATAGCCCTAAGCAACTAGGTCCCATCCTTCTCCTCAGCTGGCTAGCAGTGTTTCTGTGGAGTAACATGGAAATCACTGGGAGATTCAGAATCCCAGAACCATAGAACCACAGAATGGCTGAGTTTTGAAAGCACCTTTGGAGGTCACCTGGTCCAGAACTGTTCAGACCCTTTTCTGAAAAGCTGCTTTCCAGCTAGATATCCCTCAGTGTATGGCACTTGGATTTTTTCTCCTAAGGGTCAGAACTTTGTGATTCACCTTGTTGAACTTCGTGTTGTTCCTGTCCACCTATTTCTCAGGCTGCCAAAGGTTCCTCTGGATGTGAGCCTGACCATCTATAGCATCAGTCACTCCTCCTGGTTTTGTGTCAACAGCAAATTTTCTGAGGCTACACTCTGCCTCATCACCCAGATCATTAATGAAGATTTCAAACAGAACTGGGCCCAGTATTGACCCGTGGGGTACATTGCTTGTTACTGGCCTCCAAATAGACTCTTTGCCACTGATCATCACACTTGGACAATCATTTAAGGATGGGAGGAAATGTTCCCTGAGGGGGTCAGTCTCTATGCTCAGACCATGGAGCGAAAATAGAGTGACAGAAAAAAAAAAGACAAAACTTAGAGTAAATAGCTACAACATGGCTCAGGACAGATAAGCAACTTCCATGTCTGTGTCCACAGATATTCTGCCATGTTAGTGTACATTTCTTCAAGACCATCAGTGACTGAATGAATACACTGGTTTAGTACAATGGCAAACACTTTATTGGAGGCCAGATAATAAATCAATAAGTCATGCTTCACCTTATTTTGCCACTATTATTTTTAAGTTTTTTCTCAGATTGAAATCTCTGTCTTGGGTATTTTCCCTCATTTTTCTGGAGTGGACCCTGTTACTATATCGTACTTTTGCTCTGAACTCTTCAAGAAATGATTTTTCCATTCACACAAGTGTGCTGAAGTTCTTATAAAGTATCATCTGGTAGTTTCATTAGTCCTGTTTATTTTCCCTTCCAGCTCTTACCTCAACACATAATTAGCCCACAAGATACTGTGCTACTTAACATTCCATTTTCAAGTAGTATTTAGTTAGCTTTTTTCCTACATGATAGCACAATCACATGAATTGTGAGTCTTTAGAATGTGAATACATTTTAAAGAATAAAGTTTAATGAAATGCAGTAAGAAGCATGCATGACTCAGATCCACATAATCTACCAGCTTTCCCTACTTAGATTTTTCAGTTTGTTCAAAAAAAACCAAGCCTGCCTGGTAAATCTGCTTATAAACACTCATGCACTGCACTGTAGCATGCTTTGAGGCTCTCATTCACCTCCATGTTAGTGCAGACTGAAGCAGCATAATAGGAAATCAGGCCTGCTAGTTCTCATACAGTTTCTGTAATTTGTTGGTATTGTTTCTATTTCAAAATATGAATTTGGCATTTGGGAGAATGAGAATATGGCATTCCAGCATCAGGCGATAGTTCTGAAGATTGCAGGCAGCCTGTGACATCCTTAGCTGGTAAAAATTTATCTTGCCCCAAGAGAGACTATGAAGGTAAAGTGATTTGTTTCAGATGAAGTTTGGCTTATGAAATATATTTCTGATCTGATAATGAACATCCACAGTACCCAAGAGCACAAAATGTTAGGCCTCTTTCTCCTGTAGATATATCAGGTATGTAGTAAGCAGTTTCTAAGAAAAACACGTTGCTAGCCATATGTTGATTTACAGTCCCAAGGAATAGGATTATTTTCATGAAGATGGCAAACTGGATTTTTCCCTAAGGGTATCTACTGGTAATTCTGTCTTGAACATCCTTAGCTACCTTTATGACTGTCAAACATAAACTGTGCTCTGCTTTCCTCTTCCTGATTTTCTGCATAGTTTGCTTGTGAGATGCTAAACTCTATTTTATTCTTAATTTTATTCATCCTATAAATTCTCCCGTGGGGGAAAAAATTTAAGAGATAGGAAGTCTCAAGGGTGACAGAGCACTGGAACAGATTCCCCAGAGCGGTTGCTGGAGTCTCTGACTCTGTGAATCTTCGAAAATTAGGAGTCCAGAGGACTGTGTGCAGTCGCAAGGGGTGGTGTAAGAATGGGGATCTTTCTTCAACACTTCCTTGAAAATACCTTAGCCTCAGGATAAAGCAAGATGCTGGGTGGGGAGAGGGGTATAGTACAACCCCAAACACTCACACATGGGCATTTTTTACTAAATTAGACACATTCACTGTAAATTCACAGCACTAAACCTGCACCCTGCTGACTCAGGAAAAAATGTCATCCATCAAACACAGGCAAATCATTATTCCTTGATACTTCTGGGTGTTAGAGGTTCTGCCCTGATAAAAGGAGAATAAAAAATCGATGCCTGGGATTTCATAGTAGGATCTGCTGATGATCTCACACCAAAATAGGGAAGCATTTTTATTATTCAGGGAACTGAGTAAAACAAGTGCAATGAAGACTGAGCTGGACAAACCAGCTCAAAAAATCCCAGAATCGTGCCTAGCAGACAGCCAGTGCCATGAAGCTCCATAAGAGAGACCAGATGAGTGGCAAGCAGTGAATTCCAGCTCAACTTTCATCTTTAGCAGAGGCTGGGGTGGCCCAGGCTCATGTCTTCCGCGGTAGGAAGTGCTGAATCTCACCTTGTTCAAGTCTGTGGTTTGGTTTGTTGTTCTGGCAGGACAAAGTACAGTGGGCAGTAAAAGGCTGTTGAGATGGAAGGCTTTACACTCTCAAAGGCCACCATCTCAATGAAACTGGTTGCCCCGCCCCCCCATTCCCTTTGCACTCTGATTTTGGCCCCATCTCCTCATTTGGTGGAATGTGTTCCTGATCAGCACAGCAGGTTTTGAAGTGCAGCTCTATTCTGAAGAGTAACTATCCAAAAATGTCGCCTACTAACTCATCAGATTTGTCACTTTAATGTGCTCAGAAGCAGATCTGTTCACTTTAATGACAAAAGTAAGCTTTTACTACATTTTCCCTGTGATAACTCTATGGAGCCAATACAGCAGAAACATTGGAGTAGATTTTATTTCTTCCCAGCTGTGCAAAAACAATTTATCAACATTCAGTCATGGACCCAATTGCCAATTCTAATTTGGAATTTCTAATTACAATCTCAGATCCACAAAGTCAGCAAAGAAGTAGATGAACGAATTTCAGGGTCAGATTTATTTACAGACAATGATGTTCAAAATGAAGCCATAATTTGAACAATGTAAGTTATGATAAAGTGGCATAAAGGAGCCTAGCTTTCCAGAATTAAATTGGATCTAAAAGGCTGATAACTGTCATAATTTTTTAGCAGTAGAACATGAGGAAGGCATAAAGGTATAGGATGGAGCACTATCATAGCACTTCACACTTTTAGTGATTTTCTTTTCAAAAAAATTGAAACAGCATTGTATTTTAAGTGCCACAGTGTTGAGAAACTTCTGTCCTTTCCGTAAAGACAGAAAGAAAAACCTCTTTGGGAAGGCCAAAGTTTGTGAGTAACAAAAAAATGGTCTAATTGACAACTCTGGGCCCACTAATGGTCTCCTAGTGCTGGCAAAGTTGTATTTTGCTGTAAAACAGAAGTCTGGGTAAAACTGTATTTACACTGGGGAGCAATCCTTCTTCTTACGTGCACTGTGGCTTTCCCTTCTCCATTCAACATTTTTCATGGTGCTAAGCTGTGATATTCCTTTGAATCATATCTGCTGATAAAGATATGAGCATTACAAAGTAACTCAATGTTATTGAAAAAATCCTAGGTTCCAAAAGTGCCCTTTATTTTCATCTTACATTTTACTATCCAATATTATTTAAATGTCACTTTTATTAAAGTGTCAACCAAATGATGCTGTAATCAAGTGATTTCCAGATCCTTTTTAATACTGCTTTCTTTCTGTCATTTTAATATTAAAAAAAGTTATTCTCTGTAAGAATGTTGCATATGGAAAGGTCTTAATTTTGCAAAGGGAGTTCTTTTGCCCTGCTTAAAAATGGGACTCTGCTCTGAGATTTTGGAGCGTTAAGCAACACCAAAGGTTTAACCCCAATATCACAATTAAGACAACCTTCTGTACTTGTGGAATATAAAAGTGAGTGATTCATAATCTCTTTCACTTTGATGAAAGCATTGAGAAGTGATGATCAGTGTGAATCAGAAATCAGAGAATTAAAGAAAGAGACAGAGAATGTGAGAAACTGGTTGGGGTTAGGCATCTGCTTAGTCTTCCAGCAGGTTGAAGCAGAGCCCAGTAGACCATGGGTATCTATCCATTTAAATCTGATGGTGATGGACTATATTCTTATCCAGCACAGGGTATGATTTATTAGGGGTGACAGAATTTTTACAACCTGATGTTTGTACATCTGTTACTTGAACTGAATGAGCAAGGAAAATAGTGCCTTTCTGTTTATAGACATTACAAAATAGAAATGAGCAAACCTTGAAAAAATGTCTCATATCTTCCTCCTTGTCCACATAAAGCAAGTCTCTTCTAGATTTCTAGACAGAACTCTTGATGTATTATAGTTGACTGGGAAGACTTTCCAGGAAAGACAAATTAAACTCTTTATTGGTTTTTTGCTAATTATGTGACTTTGGTGTTTATGAATTCCCTGAGCTAAAATGTAGCAATAAATTTTAAACCAATCTTGCAACTTGTGACTGAAAATGTCTCAGCCTTGCCGGGGAAATGGGCAGGTGCCTCACTCTATGCTGTCCTGGAAATTGTGAGTTTCTGTGAGGTGCCTAACTTTAACAATTCGTGTGGGCTATGAGCTGTATGAGCTGTCCTGGGTACTTTTCTAGAATTGTCCCAAGTCGATGACTTTGCAGTACACAAGTTCAGAACAGTCAAAAAGGGACAATAACCAACATCAGCAAAAAAGAAATGTTCCAACTCTCTCACTCTTTCCAAGCCCTGTCCCCTTGGCATATGGTAATTTCATGCAGGATTTTTGACACTGGTATAAGGATTGTCTTTGTAGAGACACAAGGGAGCCAGTCTTCAAAACTACTCAACAAAAGTCCAATTAAATTTCTTGACAGCTGTTAAACCATCTCAAAACAATCTTGAATATACTTTTTATTCTTCTGGGAATAAACTGATATAATGATGGAGGAAATGTAGCAATGCATTTGTTTTCCAAGCCATGTTTTAAACTGCCAATGACAAAACCAGGCAACAGTGTTCCATGAATTGTTGCATGAATTGTTGAGAGTTAGGTGTTTATGGCAGGTGAAAAAGCAGAAAGAGTACAAGCTTCATTTCCCACAGGCTTGGCTGGTCCTGCAAGGCTAAATATCAAATTCTTTTCATTCATCAACATCCAGAAGCAGTCAGAAATTGAATTCCACAATAGATTTCTTTGGGGTCTATGAGGTTTAGGCACCCTCAAGTGCCACACTAAGAAAGTAATCACAGGAAGAAACTCTGTCAGAACAAAAGGGTAAGGCAAATAATTCCCTTAGACTGGAGATGTTTATATTTACTGGCTTAATTAGATACACACTTATTAAGGTAAATAATGCAAAATCACGAAGTTCTAGCAATTCTAATGGAACCTTTGCACTTTCAAAAAAATTGCATAATGTTCCATGTCCCTCTTTGGCTACGTTTCTATATTTTGGCTAAGTATGTCTATAATACTTCCTTTGCCAACTATCTCTTTATCAGCACCAGACCATAAAACAGTTTTTAAGACCGCAACCAAAGGCTGTAGGATGACAGCTGGATGGTGTAGGCGAGTGCATCATTTTCATGGAGGCGAAAATACCTAAGGAAATATTTCTATTTTTAGCGTGGACCGTATCATGAAATGTTTGGCTGCATCTTTCATTCTCATGTCCCAACAATGCCTCTAGTTCTTTATTTAGAAGCAAAAGAAGAAATCTATCCTTACAGTTCTCTTTGCCATGAGGTTTTCTCGTCCTGCTCATAAGCCCCTCCTCCACCTGCTCCACCTGAGGTTGAGAGGGTGGCTGGGACTTCATCAGGGCTGTGCAAAGATGTCTTCCTTTCTATTGCTAATCCAGGAGGCAGGTATATCCTTGCAGTTTCAGATACAGAAAGGATACCAAAGCCTGAAATTAATCCAATAACCAGGCCTCTACTTAATGACCTTCTTCTGAAACCCTCCCACTTATGCAAAGCAGCAGCCAACTGATGGGGGAAGCTGTGAGCATTAGTGGGGCTGTGGAAGTGTTGTCTTCTGTGACTGCCAGGAGGTGAATTAAGGGTTGGGGATGCTCTGTTTTTTATTTAGAAAAGCTCTTTGCAAGAAAATAGCTTGAGAATGCATTAAATAAAACAAACATTGTGATGAAGTAAACATCAGAAAGGTAGTTTTATTGCAAGGTAAATTTTATGTGGTCTTTTTTCAATGTGAATTTTTGGAAATAGTAAAATTTAAAGCATTGGAAACTGCATTTTTCTTTGTTGTTTTTAAGTAAAGTGTATATATGTGTATATATACATATATATATATGTAAAAATACAAGCCATGAATATTTTCCAGTGATGCCTCCATCTTATTCTAGTACTCCATTTCTGTCCCTGAAAAAGCTGAAAGGAGTCATACACATTTGAATATTGGCCTCTCTACAGTGATTCTCAGTAAAGATACAAATTAGTGTCAATGGTGATGATGTTTTTTCATAGTATAGACACCTGCCCACTAGAGACTGGACAGAAGCCAGCAGATAGTACACATGATATCCAACCATTTCAGTACTGGGCAGTGACACAAAACAAAAAGCTCAGCCGCCCTTTACAAATCACCCAAAACCTGCGGTCTCCCTGAATATATATAATTCTTCAACATTGATTTAAATAGCTTCATCAAAAAATGTATTCAAGGGCCCTGGAGTTTTAGCCTCTGATGCTTTTTATGTAGGCCAGAGAGTACTTGTTCTACGGGATTGAAGGAGGATTAATCAGCAAATTGGCTGCAACTTCCTTCACAAACACTATGTTGATTTTTAACTACTGTATTTTAATAGTATCTCTGAGCCTGAGACTTGATTTTGTGGCATTCAGCATGTGACTCATGTTCTCTTATAACTTTGAATTATGCATTTGATCTTGTCTTCCAATTTTAGTTTTTACCCCCAAAGATCTCAGTCCGTTCTAAATAAAACCAACCAGTATGCTCCTAAGGTTCTTTTGCTTGTTTTATTTTTTTAATATTCATGAGGACTCAGAGACCCGAGTCCAGCCCCAGACTGAGTACTTGTGCCTACCTGAGCACCTCTCGGAATCTCACCATCTGTCTTAAAGTGTCTCTTTTTCTCTCCAGGTTTGCTTCCCTTTGGAGGCCTCAGAAGCCTTGCTTTGCTCACTGAGTGGAATGGATGTCTTTTGAATGCTTATCCACCAGGAAATCTATCCACTACTCTACTACACTGCCTCTGTGTGCTGCCACACCAATGCATAAAAAGCATTGTGACCCGGGTCGGGAAAAACCTTTCTGCATGTGAATCTCTGGCAGATAAATTGCTCCAGTACTTTTATGTGCCTGATTTACTCCCCTTGCATGCTATTTATAGGACTACAGGACGGCTCAGTTTGCAAGGGACTTCTTATTCCTAATGCAACCTCCTGCCCCATGCAGAGGCAGCTTTCAGCTCAGCATCCTCCCCCCACACACCACTTTGAAGGGTCTGGGTCCATCCTCTCTGCAGGTGCCCGGGGGCCGCTGTTGGGTGCCCCCAAAGCTGTGTCTCACCAGGCTGAACAAGTCCATGTACCTCCTCAGCTCGTCCTCACAGCGAAACTTCTCTTCCTCCTCCGACTGTAGTGGCCTCAACTGAACTCCCTCCAGTTTATCAATGTTTGTCTTGAACTGGGGAGCCAAAAATGGATCCAGTAGCCTAAATGTAGTACAACAAATGCTGAGTTGAGGGAGTAATCACTTCCTTTGCTCTGTTGTCTGTTTCTATTCATAAAGCCCAGGATATTGCTGCTGCCAGATGCACTGCTGGTTCATACCCAGCTCACCATCTACCAAACCCAAAGAGCACTTACAGCAGAGCTGCCCCACAGCAGAGCCAATCCATCCCCTCAGTCCTCCCTGCCTAGGGGCAGAACTTAATTTTTCCTTATCAAATTTCAAGAGGTTGCTGTTATCTGTTCCTCTGGGCTGCCCAGGTCCCTCTGACCACAGCCTTGCCTTTGAGCAGGTTGACTGTACCCACACTTGGGTGTCAGCTGCAAAACTTCCACAGTTTCTTTAGGCAGTTTCTTCTCTCTTCTCACCACCTCCTTCTTGCTAGATCCTATTTGTTTTTTTCTTATCTGCTTACTAAATACAAGGTAAATTGCAGCCTGCTCTGCTGTTTGAGCTGACAAGCAGAAGTCTCCCTGGTTTAATCCAGATCACACTCCTCACACAATCCTTTCTCATTCATAATATCCAACCACATGGACCTGGAGAATGTAAATTTCCTTGCTGCTACAACAAAGCATTTTTCTAATAGCAGTGTAAAACCTTAATCACAGCCTACAGTGTACTTTTGCAATGCATCAGTAAGACCAAATGCCAGCTCTTTCCGTGCCAGCTGATTAGTCTAATCTCAGGAAAATGAGCTAGTGAACTGGGCTAGAAGAGTATTTCCAAACTGGATTCCATTCTCTGATATGCAAATCAAAAAAACTTAAAAACTTTCAAAATGTTACTTTTATTTTAATGAGTAGATTTTTTTCTCTTGTCATATGCAGGCTTTTGTAATCTTAATATACATGCATTTTAAACACTGATAGTTCTCGTATGAGCAGGGTTCACAGATTCTGACAATTTTAAAGGAAGAGTTGGTCATCCTATATTTGCTTTAGTTTTCTGGTTTATCATGCTAATTAAAGGTTCATTAATTTCAAACACATTAATATATGCAAAGCACCCTGCAAATACAAAACTCAAAGCTCAATTACTGTTCCACATTTTGCTGTTCCCCAGTGTAAAAAATAGGGTAGGGGTCACTTTGTTCTAAAAATACACAGAGAGTGTATTTTACAGCTCATATATATGTCAGCAAGTATTTGTGGATCAAAATAGGGTATCACCAAATAGATGATACTAAAAATGTCAACGAAAATATTAGAATGGAAATACACCACCTATTTATTTGTCAGCCAAGTAACAAACCTGGACAAATGTTTTTCCTTTGCCAACCTTTTCTGGGGTCTTTTCAAGCCTGTGTAGCATTAAAGGGGAAAAAATGCATTCTGTGTGCCTATAAATATTCACATACCCCATTTCCCTTAGCTGCTCTTTTGTCCCCTGAGTGAGATATATGGATGTTCACCTGAAAAGCAAGTGCCTGACTGTCATTATTCATGTCTGAATGCCAGCTCCAGAGCAAGGAGAAGCCAAAGTTCTTGAACTAAGCAGCCACCAGGGGAAGCTTCAAATAGCATCCAGGAACTGCACCTCTGACAGAGGCCTCTTGATGACGAGGCTGTTCCCGTCCAGAAGGCCACAGCTGAAGAGGTAAATCAGTGTCAGGCTCAGAATCTGTCTTTGTCCTTTCTCCATACATCAATTGTTGGTTTTATTGGCATTGTCCAAAACAAAACTACAAAGATAATAACATCAACCAAAGGATACTAAGGACAGCAGTGAAAGCATTATCTAGAAATACAATTCCTATTTATTTGTCAGTCCCACCCAGAATGAGGTCTACTGCCTTCTTTTTCCAAGTATGACTCAACATTATACATGCTTTGGCATCCCTGGGGCAATCAAATTGTTGGATGCCATCTCCCAATGTTCCCCAGAGAATAAGGAATTTCAGGCTGATTCTTTTAGCTGAGTACATCTTATTTGCGCATATTTACCTTCTCAAGCCTTCATTTGCTACCTCAGATTGGAATAAATCAGCATTATTTGCCCTAGGTGTCTCTAGGACTCCCAGAAAATACACCAGCTAGAGACAGACTGGGAAATGAGTTGTCAGTGGCCGTCATCTTTCTGAACTTTGCCTTTGCTATAGCTGTGCAGTGCTGCATGTTGGCTGTGCCACTAGCCTAGCATGTCTTTGATGACGGTATTCCTCTGTGCTTTACTTTTTCTCTGAACAAATAAACACTGAAATCCATCAAACAGCTTTATTTTCTATGACCCTATGCACAGGTCTGTTTCAGTTGTGCATTGCTAAAGCACATATCTAGAGTGGTAAACACACAGTTTGCACCAAAAATGAACACACCTGAAATAAGGTGAAAGTCCTCAGATGCTGTCCTGATTGATATTACAGCAGTACATGTACAAATGAATAGTAGTAAATATTTGAGTTAGCTTTTGTATAGAAACAACCCCCTGGAAAGAAGGAAAAGATCTCAAGCTCCTAGAAGCTCAGAACAGAGACATTTCATATGCCCACTGGATTTTCTTGCTGTGAGTAGTTAGCTCTAGTTTTGCTATAGAGCAAAAAGTGTGATTAGCATGAGAAAACTTATTTTGGATGGCATAAGAAACACCTATAAGATCTGAGACAGTCCCATCAAGCACAGATATAAAGCACCCAAGAACCCTGTTTCTCAGCTTGCTGTGTTTTTCAAATAGAAAATGTACTACATTTATCAGATCCTTTTCCATTTGCAGCATGAATTGTTGCCCTCAGTTTATTCTGTCTGTCTTCAATTTTTCAAAAGCAATTCACTGTCAACTCTTTCTCTGCAAGAGAAAGAGAAGATGGAGAGAAAAGGACAGGCTGAGGATGCCACACTGCTCTTTGCACTGACACATTCTCTCACCACACTGCTTGGAACAAGCAATATAACCAGTAATGGCTTTGGTAATCACAATGCCCCATGTTACATTGCAGTCTGGCCTCTCTCTAACAAAGTCATTTAATGCCCTAGAAAATCAGCCCAAAGATAAAGATTTTTCAGTACCTCCCAGAAAAACTATTAGGTTTAATTTCTGTCACTCTCTTAAAGACATTTGCAAGAACATGCTTGAAAAATTATTGTCACTGAATGATCAAAATCATGTTTTCAGTATAAGGTCATATGAGTCGTGAAAACCCTTTCTGTTTTTTAATTCATAATGGCAATTTCTAGGACCTTCTAGAATCTTCTGTCTCCAATACTGAGGAACTTGATCACAAAAAATATTGATGGTTACTGCAAAATAGTCCTGGGAGGTAGAGAATGTGTTTTATTTCAGTTTTATAAACGTGAGTTTGTCTTGCAGGCAAACAGACACAATTCTTACTGTTACACACTGAGGAGAAGAAGGAAGAAGAGGGAACAGAAATTTTGGGTGGAAGTCACCTCAGCACTTCAAATATTAAATATCCAGTATAAAATAAGCTCTGAGAGAGCAAGAGAGAGGTCTCCCAAGCACAGTACATCACACACTAAAATAGATGGCTGGGGCACGCTGCGCGCCAAAGATGTCTCTCCCCACTGGTCCTGTCAGGAGCTGAGCCAGACTGAACAAACAGCACTTTGACAGCTGAAGCCTGAAGCCTTCCTTTTAGTACTGCCACTTCCAAGGTGACCATGGGAGTACCTACCCACTGGGCTGTCTCCTTGTGCAACCTAGGTCAGTTCTCCAGGCAGTTTATTCCCAAAAAATGAAGCAGTAACTGCGTCACAACTGGCCATTGTGTTCCATCCTTACATCAAAACTATTTTGCTAATCAAGATACAATTTAAAATTTCACAGAAGTAACAAATGTTCCTGAACATAACCAACATAATTATATCTATTATTTAGCAGTTTAGACCAATCTGCTCTGTAGTCTCCTCCGAGCAAATCTTCAGATATGCATTTATCTGTAGGGGATAGACTGTGCTAGCCAGAAGAGAAGACCTGTACTGAAACTGCAAACGAGATAAGTCACAGACCTTGTATCCCACACAAAGAGGTCTCTTCAGTAGAGTCAAAATACTGTTGATTTATTTGCAACAGCCTTTCTCTATCTCCTGCCATGAGTCCCAAAGGAAGACAAGGAGTCGTGCTGTTCTGCTTACTCATGTAAAGAAAACTAAAATCCCTTATGAAATAATAAATGCACTATGAAAGGCCTAATGCCAATCTAATCACTCCACAAATCTTGATCTTAGGTGGCAAAAATGCCTGTGTTTCTCAGTGACAAAATCTAACACTGAAGCCACATGGGGATGAGGAATAGAAATGCTTTAATATGTCTTGTTCTCCCTTCTGTTCCAAAGTCTTGGTTGCAAAGCCTGGTGCCTGTCTGCATTAGTAAGTGATGTGTAATATGAATGAATCCACAGAGCGGGACAGCTGGGGTTAAGGATCTGCAGGACACATTACCCCTGTTTCAGGGAGCAATACCTCAGGTAGGTCTAGTCTCATCCCGTGGACTAAATGGGACAACTGGCTGGAACACACTAAAGGCTCTCCTGAAGCACATAATTTTATTTACTTCAACCGAGAGCAGTCCACCTTTTTGAGAGACTGGTCCATGACCCAGAGCAAGGTAACAGGGACAAACAGTCTGCACTAAAGTATTGCTCTAGATTCAGCAGGCATTGTTTTCTCAAACTTGCTGGCAAAGAAAAACCACATGGCTGAAAAGCTGACTCTCTGTGGCTTAGTCTACACTACTGAAATTAGATTGTCAAAGCTACCTAACAAACAGGCAGCTCATACACAAAAAAAGAATTATTTTCTAGGCAGCACTACACCATATTTCTAAACACCACTCTTTATATTGGCATCTTTTACCAGAATAAACTGCCTTTAAGTTTGCATTTCCACACTCTGAGCTAGCATAGCTTCTTCAGCAAGAACTTTACATTTAGATATTTCATAAACTCTGTGAAGTCTACACCACTCTGAACCAAGAAAAAAATCCAGGAAGGAATCAAGGTACCTAAACCTTTCCCTGGTGAACCAGAACACTTTTCATAAGTACATTTCATTCCAGCAAAACATAATTGAGCTCACAAACTGAACGCCTTCTCCTTGCCAGTCTTATCTTCATTAATCGGATATTTGTGTGAGCTAGAATCTGCTTTGTGTAATACTTAAATAATCATGGAAGGAATGTGGCCCAACTGTGAGAAACCTTTAATCCACTCTTCCCCTTCCCATAATGCAGGTGCACATAACAATACAGTGCAAAACTTTTAACATATCTTACGTTTGACCTCTTGTGCTCTTTAGCTCCTGCTGGTACATAACCAATTCCCTTTGTCACAATATACATGAATTGCCTCCGTGTTCTTCATAGCATTAGGTTACATGAGAAGCAGACAACAAGCCTGTTTTGATATCTGAGGTCTGGATCCAATAAAAGATACATGTACTTGAAAATAACAAAATAACACTCTGCTAGGACTCTGCCAGGACTTCTGACTCTTGGAGTAGAACCCAGAGCTGAGATTTGGCCACAAAAGGGCGATTATAAACAGACATGCTACTGTCAGTAGTAATCATCTAAATCTTGTCATTAGGAGACACTAAGCACAATGAAAGGTCTCAAACCCTGTCCCTCAGCAGAGTTTAACTATACACCTTCATATATATTTTCACATCCATATATACACACACAGACACAGACACAGGCACACACACACACATACATATATACATGTATGCATGCAGTCTGGATCCACAGCACGGTGTGCTGCTCACTACAGAAAAAACTACAGTCAGTTTTGCAAAGATATGGAAGTCCCTTCTCTGCAGAAGCAGGGTTGAAAGTGCCAACATGACAATGAAAAAAGTAGGAAACCAAGGCAACTTCCTTCTTCAGCTTGTGTGGTTACAGACAGCACCTTCTGGTACTTTCTTCAATGTCTGTAAGGAAGAAAGTTAATCTGGATGTGGTCAGTGTCCATGGATGTGGTCAGTGTCCACGCTTTTTTCTTGATGTGATCACACTATGTAGGAAAGCTCTTAAGACTCTGGGAAAAATCAGAGACCATGTGCACTTCAGAAAATGTGGTAGTCAGTGCACTTACCTGCAAAACAGAAGACTCAGGCTCTGATACTAAAATACAGAATCCCTTCTGGGATTTTATCCAGGTGAATAAACAGCTGGATAACTGGAAACAAGTATGCCCTCCCTTTGAGAAGGTACCATCATTATGGAGGAAGACTGATCCCTGTTCCCTGTCCTGGCTCATGAAGCTTGCATTTTTGCCCCTACAGGTCCTGGGACAATGTCCTTGCCCATCACTTGCAGACCTGCAGAGTGCTCTGCTGGAGTTCAGGTAGAGCCAAACTTGCTGAATAGGAGCACTGGTGGCCCTGGTCTCCTCAGAGACTGTGTCAGCCGTCACTGTGTGGAGGAGGACCTCCTTCGTCAGCTGTATGTTTGAAAGTAAATTGTTAAGGTTTCTGGGAAAAATAAACAGCTGGATGCTCAGTTCCAACTAAGTAGCAACATTTAGCCTTTCACTGGAGCATAACTTTGGGCACTTGAGAACATTTTATCACCAAAACTCAGGCCTTTCAGCTGCTTCAGCAAGCTAGGCACCATGGGGAGGCAAAGGAGAAGTACTCTCTTGGACCAAATTATGTGTAGCCTGCATTCAAAGTTCTTAAATACACTTCTGTTCCCAAAGTCTTTGAAAATTAATCTGGGCAGGGAGACTTTCACAAACACCATTCAGGAACTTCTCAACTGTGCCTTGATCTTATTTTACACAATGATGTCCTATTCAAGACCCAGCCTAAATTCGGGTGAGTGAAATCCCCAGCAGGAAGGCCAGAAAAATTGGATCCCAGGCTTTGATCATCAGCTATGGTCTTCTGGAAAATAGGGATGCAGCTCAAACAGGGTCCTGGTGTTTCCAATCTAGTGACATAAAAACACATCTGGATATGGGGACAACAGCTGCTGCATGAAATCTTGCTGCCTAGGTTCTTGGACAGAATAAAAGTGTGATGTTGGCAATGCAATAAAATGCTTTAAATCTGAAGCTGTGAGTAGTGTTATTTAGGTGATTCTTTGCTTTCTGCCCTACCTTCACTATGCTTCTGTTTTCTCCAAATGGTTCTAGTTTTGGCGCTGAGTCCACTTCATCTTCTGTCTGTCACTGCCACAGTTGAACTACTCTCACAAGGTAAGGCTAGACTGCCAGACTTCTGGCAGTAATGGTCCTTGGAGAGCTTAATCTCGCCCTTTCTCTGTTAGAGAGAATAGGATGCTCTTCAAAATGCTGTAGTAGTGAATTTTCAGAGAGGGGAATCCCCACACGGCTTATGAACAGTTACACTTAATAACACACCACAGAGAAACCCAGTGACAGGCTTAATAAATTGCTCAGGGGAAAGGAGTGCAGTGGTGCTGAGCACTGTGTGAAAAAACTGTGTGTGAAATCTTGCATCTTTGCCCAATGCAGATAGTGAGCACATGAACCGTTACCCAAATTTTTCACCCTATTGATCTCAGAGCTACACTTGAGCCTGGCAGAGATATCACCTGGAACAGCTTCACTTAGGGTTTCTGCAGTAGTCTGTTACTGATTGACCAGCTTGGAAAACTGGGATTCATAATTGGAAGGGTCAATGCCTGAACTGGTAGCACACACTTGACTTCGGCTACAGGCACTGCTTGTAGCTAATCAAATTCCTACCTGTTTTATGAGAAAAATACATCTTGCATTTTGTTCCAGTCTTTTTAAAAGAGGAGAGTAAAAAAGAAGGGGCTTCAGACCATGGCACTATCCCTTCTCTTCCCTTAAAACCATAGGCAGTTTGAAGCATGGTGGGAATTACCACACATTCTGCAGGAATATAAGCATAATTTCTGGGCCATCAGTGATAATTGGAAGGGAGAGTCCACTTACACACAGTGATTTCCATAGTCCTCCACAAGTAAGGAACAAGACTATTAACAGCTGTCTTCTGCAAAAAAGACAAGTTGCAAAAAGTTGTAAAAAACTGTGGAAGAGAGTCAGATATGTCCACACTGCAGATGTCTGCAGCTAGTCACTGATGTCCACAGTAGAGGAATTGAGGCATGAATCCCTGGGGAAAGGTGAAAAAATAAATAAATTACTCTTTATATTCTTATGAGCCTAGAAATGGATAAACAACAGTGTTACTAGGCCTCTCCTGCCATATCCTGCTTTGTACTTCAAGGCCTGTACCTTGTGAGCATTAGCATAGGTGGCTGACTCTCATACTTTTGTGTAATCCACTGATTTCAAAGATAAATATGCATATGTACACATTTTACCGTGATTAAAGCCTACATTGAAATTATTTCAATATTGCCATGACAGTTTAATTATAGAAAACAACCACTGAATCTGCAGTTTCTGTAGAAAGGCTAAAATAAGGTTTGGGTAACAAGATACAGTTTACATACTCTAAAGAGCTTTTCCGTAGTCTCTATTTATCTTTTCCCATGTAATTTCTCTCATCTTCCTCAGTAAAGCTAATCTAAATAACCATAAAACCAGATTAAACCTTTTATATGGACACGTATTCAGAAAGAAACAAGGCTCAATTCAATTTAATTTAAATCACTTCTGAAGTCCAAAGGAAAGAAAATTATAGTGACTGAAGGTAAGTTTCATTTTGCATAATAGTTTCTGCTGGTTTGGGGGATTAATGTTACTTCAATAATCAATTTCAAAATCACTGTATTTAATTCAGATCGTTTTCCCTCAGCATCAAAATGTGGAGAGGCTCTAAACGGCAGCTATTTCCTAAAGTTCATGAGCCCATTAGAAAGGATTAAGAACAGACTTAAAGAAAGAAAAAAGAGTCAACTTCAGTTACCAGAGAACCACAAGATGAAGTCTAGAAGTTCTCAATCAGCCATTAATGATGTCCAATATCATCAGGCACCCTGAGCTTCACCAGCAACCTGCTGACACCGTGCACTGTCAAGTGATAAGGGAGTGCTGGAAAACATCATTTTTAAAGCAGCATGATCACAGTGAATTCGGATGACCTGATTCTGTAGGGCTTGAAGAGGCCAGTTTTCTGAGCTCCACTCCAAACACATCCTGTCTCATAGGTCATAGATTAGACTTTGATACAAGCTTAAGTTTTAGAACAGCTTTCATGTTCCAAAAATGTCACAGACATGGGATTGAACTGTTAATTTGGCAGGGTATTGTTCTTTTCACTATCACTGTGACATATGGGGGTGGAAGAGAAAAGATGGGAGTGAGAGGTGGCTGTTTTGCATCCCTATTCACCTTGCTCTCTCTTTTTTAACATAGTCATCTGTTGCAATCCCTCACTGAATAAGCTTGGCAAGCTCAGGGGCTAGGTGTCAAAGCCTGGCTTTGACTGTAACTCTCCAACACTGGCATTTGGCTGTGCCATTGCCTTATTCATGGGCAGTCCACTACTTATTTTTAAAAGAGTAAAGCTATTGAGTTTGCATCATTATCTCTCTGCATTCAATTCAATTATTTACAAAATAGCCATTTTCTAGCCACAGAAAATTCCTAGAAGTGGCCAAGAAACTCCATTCCTTTTTTTTTATAGTAGGAGAGAGATCAAGCATTATCTAGTTAATTGGCTTCTTCCTTAGTAATCTAAAATCACTGATCTTGTTATTGAATCCAAATACCTCAATCTGTGAGGAATTTGGAGAGCTCACCCTGGGCTGCTTTTGTGTTTGTATTGTGGACGCCTGTAAACAGTAACGTGATGTTACAGTAACTTGTGCATGAATAGGGTCAGGCTCAGAGATGGCTATATATCAAAGCTAATTAGAAAACAAAATCTTGGAGGATGTGAAAGCATTTTTCTGAAGTGCTGCTCTATTTGACGGCTGCAGACGTGTACCAGCGATTGCCACCTCCTGTGGGGAGTCTCAGTTTTCTTATACAAACTCTTCAGCATGAAGAGGGGCCGATGAGCTGGGCCCATAATAAAGGAGTTTGAAGTTGTATTCCTTTTGTGGAAAGAGCTATCTAGGCATTTGAGATGTTTCTATGGAGCTATATATTGCCACCCAGTGATGGGGGAGGGATGTGTGAGATGTGTCATCATTTCAGCTCTCATAAGGGAAAAATGAAAGGTGTTAGCTGGAGAAAACAATGCCATTATTGTCAAGAAGAATGAATATTGCAAGGGAAAAAATGCAACTGAAAGAAAATGCATTATAGTATTGTTTTAAAATATTCATTTCTGTGAACTAAAACTACTGTTCTTTTTTTATTAACTAAGGTGCTTCACATCAATATTGGAAACCACTATATGGATTTTACTACATTTTAATTATTTCTTGCCCTGCCTGGGTTATTAATGTTGGGATTAACTTTGAAAGAGTATTACTATTTGTGATTTATGCAAAGTTCAACAAGCTGTATGACTCTACCAGTTTAAATTAAAACAAGCAACGGAGGAAGTATGCTGCTATCATGACAGCTCTAGATTACTGTTTTTAGTAGTTGGTGTGATCAGTCTACTTGAAGCTTTACCTTCGGTCAGTGTCCTGGAACCCTTCCTTCAGCAGCAAATCACTAAGGGAGGAAAAGCCCAGCTAGGGAGGCTTGGCTCCATGGACTTAGATTTAGGATTTTAATAATATCATAAAGTAATGTGTTTCACCTGTTGCACCTGTTTAGATTCCACATGCGGGCCAATGCTTTTATAGTTTTACTGGTACTGGTTGAGCTGGGCAGAAAGTGTGTTTAATAGATAAAATTTTCTGATTGTGTTAAGCTGGATATGATTCATCTCCTGGCACTCTGTCCTGTTGGATTTAATCATAAAGTATTCGTACCCGGTGAAATTGCATATATTGGGTTTGTGTGGCAAGGTTTTGCTACAGGGGTGGTTTCTGTGAGAAGATGCCAGAAGCTTCCCCCATGTCCAACAGAGGCAATGCCAGCTGGCTCTAAGACTGATCCATTGCTGCTCAAGTTCAAGCCTGACAGCCATGGTAGTAGCACCTCTGGGTAACAGATTTTTAGAAGGGGAAGAAAACACCTGCACAACATCAGCTGCAGCCAGAAAAAGGAGTATGTGGGAGGAACAGCCCTACAGACACCAAGGTCAGCGAAGGAGGAGTGGAAAGAGGTGCTCCAGGCATAGGAGCTGAGATTCCCCTGCAGCCCCTGGAGGCCTACAGGGGCGCTGAGATCCACCAACAGCCCTTGGAGGACCCCTCCCAGAAGCAGGTGGATGCATGTGACCCCATGGGAAGTCTGCACTGGAGTAGGCTCCTGGCAGGACCCGTGTGGAGAGAGGAGTCCTAGCTGGAATAGGTTTACTTGCAGAATTTGGTTTATTTTTCATTAACCAACTTGGGTTTTATTGGAAATAAGTAATTTCCCCAAGTCGTGCCTGTTTTGCTCATGACAGTTATTGCTGAGTGACCTCTCCCTGCCCTTATCTTGACCCACGAGCCTTTTGTTTTATGTTCTCTCCTCTGCCCAGCTAGGAAGGGAGTGACAGAGTTCTTTCAGTGGGCAACTGACATCCAGTCAGGATCAACCCACCACACTGAGTTACTGCAGCTGTTCAATAGACTCATTTATCTCAATGATTTAAGATATTTGGAGGTCAGAGGACCTCACGGTGAATCCCAAGGATCTTGTTTCTCTAATAACTAATCTGGCTATGGTTCTTTCAAATGTCTAGAGTTGGCAGCAATTTCCTAAAGCTGTCCCAAAGCCTACCAGAGCTTGCTTTCCTGGTCAACAAGAGACCATTCTGCTTTCCAAGATGAGAAGAGGCAAAATCATGATGGCTGATCATACTGGCAGCTTTGCTTTAGTCTATCTAAAATATCAGCTACTTCACTTTATTAAGCTGGAGTCACTGAATATTTTCTCTCATCTAATTTTTCAGGGAGCCTATGGCTAACACACAATGTTTGCCACTTGATGCCCAGAACTGGAACATTTTTGTGAGAGAGGCAGAGGCTGTAGAGGCTGCAACTGGAGAAAAAAAACCTGAAGCATTCGCATGGCAGACAGCATTAAGTAGATGTTTTTCATTTGTAAAAAAAACATTTCTCTCTTCTCTTTCTTGCTGTGGTCAGTCCCAGTGGAAACCACTTGAAAGTTGTAGAATAAAGACAACATCAGAGCAGTGATACCAAGGGAGAAAGTGAGGAATTTTGTTTTGTTCTGTTTTTTTCTTGCTGTCCCAGTGTGAATAAATAAGAGATATACTGAAGTACCCTATGGCAAATCTCACCCTAGGTTTCCTCCATGGGAAATGTGGTAAGAAAAGGATAATGAGGCTACATTTGTAGTCAGTGATGACCTACCCTGTGGGAAATGTGTCTTTTCTTCAGTCCTCTTTTTGGTCCATGCTATAGCTACTCAGGCACCCAAGTGTGAAAATTCGGATCACAAATATGAGTTAAAAATCCAGGTTCCTGTATGATAGCTAAGAAAGATAATCAATTTTAAAAAGGAGTCACAGAAGTCAGCACATTGTACAAAGTACACCTAGTTCAACCAGAAGAAAACACAAAAACAGTGCTGGAAATGTTTCCCTTCTCTTGTCTTTGAGGTATGTACTTGCATTTTTAACTTACTTAGTTGAGAACTGGTCTTACAGCCTAAAATCATTGTGAAAACCGTGCTTTCCTTTAAAATATGATTGCTGAGTCGTATGAGCTATGAGACTGCCTTGACATACAAGACAAGGCAGCATTGTTCACTTCTTGTACAGAAGGAAATACAGACTCTTCTTATCAAGAGAATGGCCTAAGTCCTCTGCACCCTGGGAATGTTGAAATTCACCATTCCAGGTAAGAACCCAAACCCTGGAAGACCACCACTTTCTACATTTACTTTTGAAACAAGGAAAATAACAAGGGCAAACAAGACATTTGTTCATCTAGCCTTCTGCAGCCTCAGGCAGGGCAAAGACTCTCCAGTGTGAGATGGGATGTAACAGAGTTCCTCGAGGCAAAGAATGACTTTGGTCCAGGACTCTGGCTCCATGGGCTGGTATTAGCATCTAAAGTGGTATATAAAAGGCATTGGGTTGCACATCTGTTATCCACTCGAATGAGTTTTGGTTCTTCAGAAGGATACTTACAGTATCAGATGTTCAGGAATATGTTTTGCAGACGGAGAGAATAAAGGCGCTACCCTGCAGCATTTCCTTCAGTTTCTGGCATCTGGAAATGGAAAAGTGTTTGGACTCCACCCTTCCTAGTTTCTTGCAGGCTAGCTCTAGACACTGCCCTGCCCAGTGTGAGGTTTTGAGTCCTAGACAGCATTGGGGGTATGCACAGGGTGTATTACACAGGCCTTTCAACTTCCATTCTGGTACCAAGACATCCACTTTGCCTTTTCTCTCTCACACCTTCTCTTTTCATTAGAAGAAGTCAAATGATTTCTTATATTACACATTGTTTACAAAAGCACTTCTTCATTTTTTGTGTTAACAGGGTAATTTGATAAGTTAACCTAGAAAAAACTACCTGAAGGCATAATACAAAAAATAAAGAACATGAGGAAAAAATGTAAAGAGATCATAGAAAGCTGCTAGTTTAACCACTATTATCATTATTCAATATGGTGAAACACTGAAGAAGCCACCACAATTATCTGGAGTTAAAATTACAGCCCTTCATGGAACCCTCCACATGTGTGTAGACCAGGAACGTATCTACTCATGGCTACTGAAGGGAAGTTTCAGCTGTCCTTGAAATCAACTGGATGTGCTTCATTCAAACAAGTATGTGAAATCATCTAGAACATTCTGCTTCTCTGCTTGGCCATCATTACAAGGTTTTATGATACAGTTTCCTTGACAAAGCTGTAAGTTCTCTTCCTCTGCGTACAGCACTTACTGTGGGCAGAAACCACAAGGAACACCTTACCACCTCCTCATTAGGCAGGTTATTGCTATCCAAATACCACCCCACGGCACTGTGACCAAACCTAGAAAGTGTGCTTACACCACCTGGGAGTCTGTACATTGGCACTCTCTCCTTACCACTGGAAAGAAATACCCAGCATTTTTTTCCAACTACACTGTAGACAATAGTACCTACCTCCTGCTGGCTGAGGTCACACCATATTGGCCATAAAAGATTGAATAATGACACCAGTAGCAATTATTTAATGAAGGAACCTACATACTTGTGTCATCAATATAGGGACCTTCAGTGCTGGCACTGAGGGCATCCCAAGTGCTGTCAGAATAGATGCACTACCCAGAGCTTCTGGACACTGTTTTCGGCACAGCAAGAGAGGAAAGGCAAGTGGCCAGTCCTTGCATCCTTACTTATGTTACCAGCTCTGTCTTAGCCCCACACAGCTCACAGCTGGACTAGCGACCTCTACCAACCTGGCCTAGCAGGCTGACCATGCCACGCTACTGCTGTGGGCCATAAGTTGACCTGTTCTGGCCCCCATGAAAAAAATTTAAAAGAGTGGGTAAGAGCATGTACAGAAGATGAAGAGTTTCCACAGTTTCTTAGAATGCATTTTATTTCAATGAAGCTTTTTGTTTATAAAAAAAAAGGCCTTTAAAAAAAAAAAAGAGAAAGCAATAAACAGCAAAATGTTACATTTAAGGTTTCAATTCAGTCCTCTCTGAAACAGCCACCCAGAGCCCCTACTAATTCCTCTCCTCGCACAACTCTTACATATTTTTATGCTAGATCTGAACCAGTATGTAAGAATGTTTTCCTGGACCTAGGCCAGAAATTGAAGTTAGGGCTCTAAAAGCCACCATGTACATCACATTCTCCGGTGTCTCTGGACTTTTGCCTGGCCACTTACTTCTTTAAAGTCCAGAACTAGGAGAAGTCTGAAAGCAGAGAATGTTGATGGCTTTCCATCAGAAATAGCCTTCCACACAGTGTACAGCTAAGGGCCCAATGTGTATGTGAAGGCAGGAGAGGATGAGGGTGTAAGGGCTGGAGAGATCACAAGGGTACCTTTGGAGACCTCTGTGTGGGCAGGGAATACTGGGTTGAAACCATGCACACAGTTCAGATCAGCACATAATAATGAGTAGTGAGTGTGTTCCAGATGACAACTTCCAAACACACAACATCTTGCAAGCAGATGAGGATTGGGAATGAAATCCAGTTGTGCTCCAATAGGATAACATATATGCACCTTCAGAGACTTGTAGTTTAAATCTGAAGTTTTAAAAAGTAGAAATAACTTTAAGTAGTTTCTTATTTAAAAGCCAGATGGGCAGTTGAAGTTCCTGCCCAATTAAAAGGGGTGAGAAAAGTCTTCTTGGGCCATATGAATTTATAAACTCATCAAAGAAAGTTAAATATGAATGACTAGTCATCAATATGCAAACTACTATGTAATTCAGTTGTCAAACTGAAATATATCTTTGAAGTCTAATCATGTATAAAGCATATTGTGCCTTTGTGAGTTTATGTATATATAGATGTACAAATAAAATATTTATAAATTTTATATATGTTCATATATATTATATGAATGAAATTTTTTTTATCTTCCTATTCAATTTTCCACTATTTTAAGTTCAAGGCTATCAGATTGTTGCTTAAAAACACATACCTCCTGAATACAGAACACCACATTTTTTTCTTTATTTGAATGAAGTGCCATTCAAAAACCCTAAATCAAATTTTAATTTAATCTACTTTATTACTTGGGGTAAAACATACATCTTTAGGGACAAACAACATCTTCCAGCTTCCAATATTTTTGTGTTACAAATGTGTGGTGGGCAATCTGGTTGCTCTGCAATATGAACACGAGAAATGTTAATTGGGGTATTAGTAAAAATACAGTAGTGCCTTTGGACATAGTAGAGGAAAATTCAGTTTGTTCTAACATGAGCTTTGAATAGGAATCCCAAGTTAAGAAAACTGAAATTCAAACTATATTTCCTCTTTTAAACTTGTGTGGTACAGAGAAGAGTATTGATCTTATTTTAAGTCTCTACTTTAAGCACTTTACAATAAACATTTTAAAACATTTTGCACTTCATCTTTTTCTTACCAAAAAAAAAAAAAACCTAAAGGCCATTGATGAAATGAGTAACAATGGGATTCATTAATATTCCTAAGAGATTCTTGAAGATTCACAAAACATCCAATGCTTTCAACCTGTGTGCAGTACCTCTTTACATGATAGCTTACTACAATTATGTCAACATGTCAATGAGAAACACAAGGCTATTGCACAAAGTGTGATTGAAGAATAATCCAGGAAGACAGAAATTATTACAGGAAAAAAAGGTCCCCTGAGAAGATTGCTCAAACCCTGAATGACCATGCTCTTCACTGAGGATGGATTTGGATTTTCCAAATGCAGTGAAGGAGGAAGCCTTTAGATCTAATCAGCTTCATGATGAGACCTTGAGACTCAAGCAGCACCAGAGCCTCTTTTTACAGTCTGTCAGCACAGGCACAGCACCCATCCTTAAGGAATGCAGTGCATTTACACATTACCTTCGGATTATAGCCATACAAATACTGCTCTTCTTTTACCTGTGCCTATGAGTTTCTCAGAAACATTTGTGTTCCCAGTAGGCTTCTGAAGCAACAGTGCCTTATTGTACCACACTACTGCTTTAACAACTTCCCTCCAGTCAGGTCTGATCTTAGTTCAGAAAAATTTGGGAATCAGAAAGGGTCTTAACACAAAAATGTCATGCGTCCCAAGAGCTACCTTATAAGAAAACATGGAAATATGAAATAATCAGTACGGAAGCAGGGTTATTATCACAGTCCATAGCTATTTAAAAGTCAGAGTGAACAAGACTGAGGCTGAAAGAGGCTAATAATGTTTATCTATGGACCTTGGTGACTAAGAACAATATAGACAGACTAAAGTAAATGGAATCTCTCGGCTGACTCAGCAACGTCTTCTTTCCTGTTGTACTGCGTGTCCTGCTGGTCTTTTCCCCAGTCAGAAATCCCTTTCCTGGGATGTGAGTATCTTAACGTCTCAATTCACATCATACTTCAGAGAGGCTTAGCACTCCAGTCAAATTGCTGAGACAAATCTTTGCTGGCAAGTGCTTGCACAAGCAAGAAGTCAAAGACAATATACTTTGATCCATCGTTGACCAGAGAATGCTTTCCAAGGGTCAGTCCGTGTTAGAATCCTTTTTCAAGTACAATCTTCAAAACTACGTGGTCTACTTGCCTATCAGACTTCCTTGACGAGGCCCCTTAAGAAGTACAGTAACATTCCACACTTACAATTGTCTAAAACTCAAAAATATTTAGGAATGCATGCCTAGTTCTTCAGCTTTATGTGAGGAGTGATTGTTAGCCATTGTTATTCAGTAATTTCTCTCCCATTTCTTCCACATTTTTGCTAGCTCAATATTTTTTGGAGGAGACCCCTTCTATAGGTTCTGTCTCTTGGAAATACTTCCTCCAGCAACCATCACCAGGTCACCTAAACCAAATTGAAGCCTATGTCCTTCTCAGATATACAACTAATCAAAACCATGGGGATAACAGCTAAAAGGCAAATCCACTCCATGATGGAGCAAGTTAGATCTTGGAGAGATTCTAGTACTATCTTTCCAACACCTGAAATATAAAACGTCCCAAGCTCTCTTGCCAGGGCACTTCATTTTACAAAGTTAGCTGCACTTCAACAGCTTGAACCTGTAACTCAAAGATCATTGACCTACTTCCTCTGCCTTTCTTCAGGAAATTAATAGAAAGGTGTCTTCCAGTATCTGACATGTGTATGCTTTTCCAGTGGCTTAAAAAGGATTTACTCTACAGTACCTACTAAAATAAGTTTTCACTCTCAGTTGAGACTCTTCTTGCCAGATGATAGCTCAGACTGACATTTTTTTAATGGCTCAATATGTAGGCATCTCTGGAAACTATGGGTTTAGTGCCAAAAATAGATTGACTTATAATGAGGATAGCATTTACCAACGTCCCAGTAATTCACTTATCACATACTGTCATTAATGTACCAATAATTGTAAATTGCTTCTGCCTACAGAAGCTCTGCTCACAAGGTCCTGTGAAGTCAGCATTTTAGCCTTTATGTAGACTGTAACATCTTGCTTGGCTAGTGAATGTAATGTGTCATTTATTTTTACTGCCTCATTTGTACACAGTTCCCATTTCTTTCAGAAGCTATATTCTGCTTTCCATGACCGAGCTATCTATCTTTATAAAGGGATAAGAATCCTTTTAAAGGATGAGTGCTTAATTCTGCACTTTATTGAGGCTGAAATACAGGCTGCCACACTATATTCTAGAAAGCAAACAAAAGAACAAATTGAAGAGCTGAAAGATTTCAGAAGAGCTGTTTGACAGATAAAACAACTCTCTGTATAAGAACCACGGGGATTATTAAAGGTGCATGTGGTTTCATTCCCCCATGCACAGTCAGAAACTCCTTTCCTGAACTGTATACAGAGTAGAACACTCAAGTGCTCCTCATCTTCTTAGGACAGCGCTCAGGTGCAACAATAGTTGATCAAAAACAGAAAGAGGGAAAATTATCGCTACATAGTTCATGAGAAATACTGTGAAAATACAATATCACTGTTTAAATTATATCAGGAAAAAGAAGAATTTAAAGTCTTCTGAAGAGCCACAGATAAATGTGTTTGCCATGTCTGTATTGCACCCATCAGGAATGAAGCCAGAATTTTTCTAGAACAGAGGCTCAAAGACAAAGCCTTGGGAAGAGGAGGCAAATACATTATTCTGCAGTTTCAACTGAAATTTCTATGCATGTTACTGATTTTTTTAGGGCTTCTTTACAAAATTAACTTTATTAACTAATTAACAACAATAGTAATGCAGAAATGACCAATCACAAGATAAAATTCTATAAATGTGCAGTGACAGTTGCATAAAACTCTCAGCAAACAACCAATTACTCCTCTGATTTTTCCTCAAAGAGGAATAATATAAAATTTAAATAATCAAATTGTATTTTCCATTTAATATTTTCTCATAGAAGTGTTGCATCCATGGTCTGGAAGCAAGCAGTAGGTAAAGTTAAATTACCATTTATTTTAGATAACCTTGCTTGGCCTCAATCTAGGTTTGTAGGGAAAAAACCTGGAGGGGAAAACACAACCATTACAGAGGAATTATAGTAATTTGCAAATGGAAAAGTGGGTCAAATCTGCTGTATAAATTATTCATAATGAATTGTTCATTCAGATTTATATTGGATAGATTTGAAAACACTGAAATTGAGACCAGAATTCCTGTAAAGGTGAAATTACTTCAGTGTGTTACTGAGAATAGCTATAGTATTTTACTTTATGAAATATCGAGTTGACATTTATTTATTCATTAGGGTTACCTGCATTACAGAACAATTCATCCATCGAGAAAACTCCAAGGACAAAATGACACAAACAGAATGTGCATTGCATTAATGACTAGCATTTAAGAGAGGATGTCAGAGAGAACCTGACTAAAAATATCCACTAGTACTAGAAAATCACACTCCAGGCTCGAGCTTCCCCAATAATAAGGTGCAGGGCAGTTTGGCAGGCACAGAAGCTGAATGCAAGATGCATCTCTCTTTAGCACTGAATCATCCTTTCTGCTGGCACAATCTGTTTTCCCCAGCATGCAAACATTTAATCCAGCCCCCTGGGGATGTTTATGCTGATAAATAAACGGGCTCTGTTTCGACCTCACTAACAAGCTGTCTCTCATTCACATCCACTCTAAGTGGCACTAGACACAGGTATGGTGAGCAGAAGCCTGTTGGGTCTATCAGCCCAGATGTGTGCTCCTGCTTTACTTAGAAGTACAGCTGTGGAAGAGACAAAGTCTCCACCAGCTTCCCCTCTGCACCTGCCTGTGCCCACCCCACGGTGGGGAGGTGTCAGGGAGGAGACCCAGGCCAGGCCTTTTGGGTGCCTGATCAGAGCAGTTTCTGCAGCACAACCACTTGGGCAAGGATTGGGCACAAGAGCCCTGCAGCAACACCCTGCCACTGAAAGTCGTCCACCAACAGCATCTTTCTGGATCCTTTCGGGGAAGCCCGAACTTGGATAAGATGTGCTTTTTATTGGAGAGTTGCCTTATTTTTCCTAATTTATTTTTGGCAACTGCTTTGGTTTAACAGGCATTTCATGGGGAATTCTCCTTCCTGAGAGACAAATTTGCCCTTGACAGAACTGCACTGATTAGAACAGTTACATCAGGGATGAATCCGGCCAATTATCTTTTCAATTTGCGTAAACATGACTTAGCTGCTTTAGCATCATTTGCTCAGATAATCAATACACACAGCAGGCATGAAGGCAAACGCATTGCATAGCTCCACTGGACACAGCTGAGGATATATGCTATAACACAGGCAAGACTGTACAAGTCCTACAACTTGAAAATGTATAGTGTGTCTCTCTCAGCAAAGGACTGCTCTTGGCTTTGATCACACACATGCCCAA
Source organism: Dicrurus megarhynchus (assembly GCA_013399195.1). Classification (NCBI taxonomy): domain Eukaryota; kingdom Metazoa; phylum Chordata; class Aves; order Passeriformes; family Dicruridae; genus Dicrurus; species Dicrurus megarhynchus. The sequence continues at coordinate 153,751 of VXAD01009455.1, forward strand.
CAGAACCCTTTTTAAATGCTCATGACTCCCACTCTTGTTTTTTTCAGTACTATTGGTTCAAAAGAGAAGTACCTTTAGTACTTAATAGTGTGCAGGATTACACAGCATTAGAAAGATGACCTTTTTATTCCTCTCCGCAAGTTACATGAAGTGCTTGTAAAACATGCTGAGCATTGCTCTCTGGGCTGCTGAGTGGCAGAGAAATTATAGCAGCTGAAAGGAAAAGGTGCAGGTTAGTTAACTATTTTAAGAGATTTTTTTTCTGTCTTTTCTAGCAGCCACTGACATTTTATTTATTGTACATTTGGAAAGAGTGGTGCATTGAAAATTCCTCACTTCATGAGGGGAGAGATTCTGCTTGAGAAATATTGCTTTGTTTCATAAATGCTGAAAACTTGCATAATATTTTTGCGTAGCCTCAGTACTACAGCTACCATCGACCCCGAAATCTGCTTTAGAAATGTTATCTGCTCTTGTATCCCCTGGGCACACAAGGCTCAGGTCAGAGTGGTAGCCTCCCCTGGTCTTGGATGATGTCTGGGTCTCTCCAAAAGGATGACAGCCCTGGCTACCCTGGGATTAGTGCTGAATACCTCACTCCCTCTTTTGCTGCAGCAACCACCATCAACATTTTTTTTCCCAAAAGCCCACCCTGTTAGAGCTGACATCTGCAGAAACACATGAGGGTAAAGGCAAACTATCCACTGATGTGTCTACAAGGTCCAAACCCATCTAAACCATTATTATATTGCAAGAGACAGACAAACCTGTGGCTAAAAGAATTGAAATCAGTACAGAGAAATCCTACCTATCTTGCCCTCTAGCATCTTCCAGAACTTCCTCATGAGGACCCAGGACATACTGGTTGTCAGGATCTCCATCTGGACATGAGTGACCTTTTTATTTCTCTCCTTCCTCATTAATTAGAGTTCAACCCATAGAAAAGCAGTTTCTTGGTTGATTTGGTGACTTCATTTCTCAAGTTATCACCAAGAACAAGTCACTGGCTGCTAACAGCTTTTCTTTGCCAAGCTTTGAAGTTTTATTCCAGAATGGAGGTTAAAAAAAACAGAGAAGTGATGGGGCAGACTTACAAGCAGCTAAATGGGAACAGTTGGGGCATAGTTGTTTGATGTGGATGTAGGCAGACATGCACTGAATAGTCACGACTAGATTACCCTCTCAGCAGAAAGAAAACAGCACTATCAGCATCTTACCTTCCTCAGGTCCTCACTCTGCAAGATACTCCTGGTTTATCACTTCTGCCTGCTAAAACTGCTCTGTCCATGTGAGCCTTCCAGTCATTTTAATTGAAGTCCAACATTATGTCCCCAAAGAGGATGCAAGTGTTGCATTGAACCTGGGTCTCTCACCTCACAGAGTGTTCTCATTCTTGTGGATAAGAAATAAGGGGGAAGGAAGGTAATAATACTTCCTCCTGGGCATTTTTCTGCTCATCCTCTTCTTTCTTGCTTAAAATCTTAAAATCTCACATAAGTTGTCACAAGATAACTTCTCAAGGAATATAGCCCTTGAAAAAAATACCCAACAATTACTCTTGTTACAGTCATCCTGGACTGAAATAGCAAGACACCTTCTTGTCAGAAAATGAAGAACCTCACACTCTGGCCCTAGAGCAACCTCCAATAATTCACTCTTCTCCCTGCCTTCTCAATGCCTTTTCAGTATTTGTTCTCCTTTATAAATATCTCCTCATAGACAGCTGCTTCTCCAGCACCCTGGAGAAGACACTATACTAATAATTTTGACAGAAAAGGTGAATGGAAAAGAGGGTCAGTGAGAGGGTTTTGTGAAGACTTAGGGTTGACAGAATGCTGTAGCAAGGTGGTCCGTGCTGTAATCTGAGCACTGCATCAGCTTGTGGAGGACATCCTACAGGCACACATAAGTGGGGCAGCAGGTCATGGGACTGGTGACGGATAAAGCCTTCCACAATTCCTCCTACTCCAGGACTAGCACTAAAATCACATGGGATAAGATCCTGCATACTATGTTTCAAACTCTTACTTACATTTGGAAACTTTTTTCTTTCAATTTTCAGCACTCTCACAACTGACCCAGTGCCCCAATTAGCGTGGCTTTCAAAGAGTGCACTTTGGGGACCTGCAGTCTCAGGTTAGTGCACAGTTCACAGCCCCCTCCGTTACCACAAGAAAATTTTAGAAACTGCAAATGGACACACACACTCTTTGTTCAGCTTCTGCAAGTTTTCTGCAGTACAGTTGCATCAGCAGAGAGCGGAAATAGCAGCTGAAAGAGCAGAGCAGGGGATTGCGGTCTGCACCAGTCCTATCCAGCCCAGGAGCTTGTGAGGGAACAGCTGTTTATTCCGTCACTAAATAGGATGAGTAAAATTGGAAAAAAATAATCCCTGTTGGCCTTCCACACGCATCACAAAATTGACTAGGGACGCTATTTTATTCTTGTCAGATTTAGTTGGCACCATAATTTTATTTGCATTTGATTCACAGGTACAATAAAGGGGAAGATATAACACTAGACAAAAGCAAGTGTTATGTGACAGGAGTATTAATCTCACAAAACTATCACCTGCATCAAGTGACTGGGGCAAGAAATAAGTCTTTTTGTAGCACTTTGGTGTCACACACTTTTTACAAACTACATCACATCATTCCATAAAGAGCTGTTGAAATACTTATTTGAACTATAAAATTATGTAATATTTTCAAGATAAATGCATTCTAAGTTGATGCCAAAGTTTATTTCCTAATATTTCTCTTTCTGTATTGGATCCAGTATTCCTAACCTAACAAATCCCTCTCAGTCAGATAGAGTATTTCATGTGTCAGTAAATTTAATTATTACCATTGAATGGGCATTAATTATCCATGAGCTACATTTGAAACTTAGATGTTGTTCTCATCCAAATTGCAATCTGTTGGTCACACAAATGTGTGCAAATGCAGTCTGATTTGATTTGCTACCAAGGAAGAACCCACAATTTCATTAAGAAACAGCTGAGGAAGAGAAGCTTTCTTCATTAATAAAAACAATTAGTGAGTTGCCCAGCTGTGTTACAAAGCAGCCAGCTACTTTTAGGCTGGCACCCTGGCAGAATAATAATCCAGTGCTAATTGGGATACACTAGTCAGGGTTGTTCAGCTTCTGCTTCTTATTTATACTGATCTCCATTCAAAAGGAAATTTATTTCAAATGGTTTCATTAAAATAAAATAAAAGCTTTATTTACTCTGAAACATCAACTGGTGAAACCCTTGTTATAGGAATATTTGAGAGGACCATGAGGAAGGTTTGCCAAGGAAGAATGCAGCTTTTTGTTGCCAGTGGGGTTGTCACGAAAACCGGGGAAGGAGACTGTAATTCCTACTCCACCATCCTGACTCTCAGAACAAACTTGGTGAGAAAATACAGGCATTTCTCAGAGCAAGTCAGGCTCAGGGGTCTGACCCTGCAGTAGCTGCGGATCTTCAGGGAAGCATCAGGGCTTGCTAAGAAGCTCTGCCTCTTTTCTCCCACCTTGAAGATGGTGCACTATCTACAAACAAAAAAGTATTGATGATGATGATGAATGCTCATCATCAATAGGGTAAAATTCCCCTCTCAGTAGCTGCTTTTTATATTCCCTGAGTGAGCTTCTCATCTTAAAACAAACAAACAAACAAACAAACAAACCAAAATGTGAATAAAAACAACAAAACCCCCATCGACAAACAACCAAAGCAAACAAAAAAAGCAAGAGTAAGTCAAAAGAAAAACAGAAAACAAGAAGTGAACCACAGACAAACACACAAAATCCCAAGTCCCAGGTTATACACTTAGTCCTCTTACACTTAGTACCTCTTAAAATTTGCCAGGGTTGCCCTAGCCATGTGTGTAGCACAGTTGCTTCTTTTCATCCCCAGAAAACTCCTCCATAAAGATCATTTGGACTTGAGTCAGCTGTTAGTGAGAGCCAATCAGATTCCCTGGTGTCCTATCTGCAAACACAGTGCCCAGATTGGTTTGGTAGCCTCTGGCTAACCTCAGCTATTTGCTCCAGTCTGCATCCTCAGAACATGTCCAACAGACACCAGCAAAATCTGGGACATCCCAAAATTTCACAGTCATAAAATGGTTTGGGTTGGAAGGGATCTTAAAGATCAATTAGTTTCAACCCCCTGCCGTGGGCTGGGACATCTTTCACTAGAGCAGGTTGGTCAAAGCCACATCCAACCTGGCCTTAAACACTTCCAGAGATGGGGCATCCACAACTTTACTGGACAACCTGTTCCACTGCTTCATGATCCTCACAATAGAGACTTTTTCCTTATATCTAATCTAAACCTACCCTTCCTCAGTTTAAAGCCACTACTTGACTTGAAACTATTGCATTACCTGACTTGCAGCCATCTGATTTATTTGCTTGACTTTAGCTTTCAACCCTAGATGAGTAATTATGCCTTTCATTCATCTTTGGGAAATTTAAGTATGAATCTTTATTTTCCTAGAAGTTCTTGGGTGATGGATGGAACAGATGATTTCTAGTGGGGTGTTCAGAAATATGTCCTTTCCTGACTTACCTCCTACCTATGGAGGCATCTGTATTCTCCTGTGCTGCTCCACCCCAACAAACAAGATCACACAGCACGTCAGGAAAAGAGGTGCTTACAGGTCGGGGTGTTTCCTTGCAGCAGTGCAGACAAGGAACAACTTACACTAAGGCAATTAACTCAAACTGAGTGGAAAAGAATAAAAAGAAGCCATTATGTCAATTCTGGTATAGTTTTCTACCTCTAACTGGTCAATTATTGGGCATGCTCCATGAGACAGCACCTGTCCTTTCATGTGAAGTATAATTTTGATTGGCAAAAAATCCAACCTGGAGCAAACAAACAAAATTACTCCTTGTTCAGTGAAATCAGCTTTGCCAAGCCACACAACAGAGTAAACAACCTGAAGGAAAACCATTTGTCATAACCAAATGTATCAGAATGTAAATATTATATGAGGAATGTAAATACCCCTTGAAGGTGCCCCATAAATAGAATGATAGCAAAATTAGTTTATTTGCTCAGGTTCTAAATTTATAATATGGTAGTCATCAATCTGTGCAGGTAAAACGCAAGCAAAAAGCAACGCAATCAATCAAATATGAAACTTTGCTGCAAATTCAAGGAAAATTGCATTTTAGATGATATGCAGTAAAGCACAGCTCCATGACCATTGACTTTTTGTCAGCTTGGACACAGGCAAAGCCTACCAATCATGAACAATTTCCCTGTTACTGGTGGAAATTTTTTAAAGATTTATTATTTTGCATGTGTCTGACCACAGTGTTTTAGTGCATGGTTTCTTTCAGAGATTTTTTTTTTTTTTTTTTTTTTGCTTGATGATTATTAAGCAAAGTTTTATACAATCTGCCCATAAAGATGTGCAAATACACTCAACATTGTGAATTCCTACCAAGGTCAGGCTTCACAAGTAAAAATATTTCATTCACTGTCTTTTTTCTTTTATAGAATAAAGTGTGTTATACCACAGTTGGTGAAATATATAGTTTGAAATGAAAACTCCGAAGGGCTATCTCTGACCTTCACAGATTTAGGTCAAATCCACTATGAAATTTAGCAACTTACACGTCTCCAAGAAAAAAATCAAATCTATCAAAAATTGAACTAAAGGCTTCTATTTCACAACCCTCATATGGCAAATTGGATTACAGCTGTAGGAGCACACCTTCAAAAGGCAAACATGGTGGGCAAAAACTGATATGATCTTCTACAGTGAAGAAGCCTTAAAGAGATTATTATAACACAGTTCCCTTGATGTAATTACTCAGGCACAACCCTAACACATAATGAAAGATGGTACTTTTCCTATTTGTCCTTGTTATAAATGCCACAAACCATTCCTGATGCACCCAAGCAGCCCTGTTGGGCACATAACCTATTGGTTATATATACCAGAAGACGGGGTGACTTGCTTCTGGGGCTGCAGCTGAGAAAGCCTAATTCCTTCTCCCACTCAAAAGACAAGTATGAAGGCAAATGGGACAATGCCCTTCTCTGCTCTTTGAGCTCAGTTACCATGTCCAGGGACATGTCAACTGCTCCTCACAAATTCCTGGCCTTTGTCATTGCTTATTGCATGTGTCAAATAGTACCACTGGATGGTGCATTCTTTCTCCCCTGCAGTGTGCCAGGAGCACAGGCAGTGCCAGGCAAAGGCTTCTCAGAAGGGCTCTTATGACATGGGGATGTGAAACTGTCCTTGCTGCATAACAGAGGAAGCTTTATCCCATGCTGACAGCAGCAACTGGTTTTACCAATGGCACTGAGTAGGATCGTGCTATCTCCTGCTATTCATGGCTGTGCTAAATGACACCAGTCTCATTTGGGGGACTTTGTTATTAAAACCACAGACAAACCTCGAGTTGTCTGTGAATCTCACGTGCTTGAAATACAGCAGGTGCAGCAGTACAGTTCAGGATGCAGCCTCTACCCTGTATCCCATGTCCTTCTTCTCCAAGAGAGCTCAGTGGGCTCAGCACAAGGAAGAGTGATGCAGTCTCCCTATGCTTTCACAGTGACAGGATGCCGGGAGCTGGGTGATGGAGGAGCTGACCATTGGTCAGCCTGCTGGTGACTCCCCCAGGAGCTAGCTGATAGTGGGGGTATAGCATGCCCCTGTATTTTCTGCCTGCTCTGCGCAATCACTAGGTTAAAATTGTCTTCTCCAGCTTGGTTATTCACTGTCTAGATTGATGGAGTCTTGATCCCAGCTAGAGTTTCCAGACTCAGCCACAGTTCAAATATAATAAATGACTCAACAACAGGCTTTGTGTGCTTCTGACATCTACTTCTTTGGAAAACAAGCCTGGGAACTGTCTGCGCAACTCAGGGAGTGACTAGAGGTTGTATTTCTCTTAGTAAGTATAAGAAAAGCAAACCGTGTTGCACTATTCAATTTTTTCTGGAATGTGTGTAGAGCTAGCACACAAGATAGCATAATAACATGCCAACAAAATTAAAGCACAGCTGGAAAAAGCAGGTATTTGTTCATATTCTGGGGGTACTTTCTATAGTACCAGAAAAATGACAGTTTGATGGCCTTTATGTCATAGGTTTACCAACGTACTTTACCTTGTGTTTCAGTAAGTTCAATAGCAAAAGAGGAGAATCATGAGTATCTACGAATTTTTTAGTTGAAGGACATCAATCATTTATAATTTTGGAATGCTTTATTTCATTCAAATTAATTGGAGCTCAAACCACTGCAATAAGAAGTTGGCATCTTTTCAATGAGACACTGTTATAATTCTGTTATATTGCAATGTGTGTTACAAAATGAAATGTTAAAATTACACAGACCAGTAGATAAAGTATTTACTGAAAATATATCTGGCAAAGAGGGCATGATTTGTTTAAAACACTGCCTTAACAGATGTAACAAACACAAAATAATGTGTCTTCTGCCCACCTTCAATGCTGTGCTTCAGTTTAATTGATTTTCTTCACCTCCACATGTAAAACTTAGTGTCTGTGAAAATACTGTCAGCTTTAGAGAATTAAATTGTCTACCTGCTGTGGTACAGTGGATTGAAGAGATCAGGTCTTTGTCTTCTCCCTGCTGCCCTACGACTGCAGTTCAGGAAATCACAGAGTCTCATTCACAGTACCTTGGGGTGGGAGGAGTGTCTCAAGCACACACATCATGTCACAGCACAGCACAGAGAAGGTAGCATAGCATAAATACATAGCATAGAACGGGACAGGTCAGGAAGCAGCAGGCAAGCATGACAATCATTTTTCTGCCATGCTGTGTAAACTGGGGCAACCACAGACTTGTCCTGTCTATAAATACCAGCTTCACTTTTACTGGCACAGCTGATACCAGCCCAGGCTTGCAAGCATCCACAACTTAACACTGAGTTATACTGTCAAAATTCAAGACACTAACCCATGGCTTAAGGTTCCCATCAGTCTCAGCCCTGGTAGCAATTTATTTCCCAGGGCTGATGTCTGGGTGGACATCCCACTACCAGGGCAAGTTCACCCTCATATATGACTTAGAAAAATGAAAAACAAGGATTTATCTAAGCTTTATTTTCTCCTTGAATAATTTGAAAAACCTGAAACTTGACAGGTATAAATAGCAATGCTTGGTGAATAAGGAGCTGTATGCCAACTGCCGATTTCTCTTTTTCCTTTGTCCTGACATAGTGGTGCAGGTCCAACATTTGTACAAGTCTTTCTGAAGAGGGATTGAGTAAAAAATGAAACATGCTGCTTGAAGCTGCCTCAAGACTTCTCTGAAGAGATTGTATCCTCACAAGAGATAGATCAGGCCAGGTTTCCCACCACTTGTAACAGTAATGTCTTTTAGTAATACTCTAATTGCTTTTACAATAGGCATTATGTGATCCACTATCTCCCTTCCCCAAACTCTCAGGTTTCACATATAAGTCTTGCCCTTACACAGCAGATGGGAAAATACAGCAGCTCTCTGAGGAGGAGGCCTGAATCACAGCCTGAGTGACTTCACATTTGTATGAAGATCTTCACTGGTAAAGTGCACAGCATTTATCTTACTTATCTTAGAGGTCTGCCAAGCACTTCACTGCCACACGCTGCTGAATTTATCAGGGCCGCGGCAGGATGCAATTGAGATGCACTGCCCCCACACATGCTAACAGCCTGACTTGTACAGAAAGAAGAAAAAGTAGATAAGGGAGGATGCTTCATCTTCTCATGAGTTCAAATCTAGATCTGCAAAAGAAAGGAGTCTGGGAACACATACTAGATAAGAAGCAGAAGGTCTGACAGGTGCACAGCTTCTCAGACGGCAAACATAGGCAGTACAATCCTTATGGAGAAAAGTATCAATTAATTTAGGAAATTGCATACAGAAGGTACATGAAAAACCCGGTTTTAAAAATCTCTCCAGCCAAAGAACACCTCAGGCTGCCTGCAGAGTCACGGTTTGCTCAATATAGGCACACTTTTCTTTCTTTTCCTCCCCCACACAATAACACTTTTCTTCTTTGCTTTACAGATTGCAGTGTAGAGGAATATCCACCCCTGGTTTAATCAGGCCCCAGTGTGACATATCTCTGAAGAGGCACCCTGCACACATGCCCTGCTTTTACACTCCCGTCTGGACAGACAATATTAGCTACTTCAGGACACAAGATGCTGAGCTACACAAACCTTTCACAAGCTGTCCTGACCTTGGGGTGAGTTTCAGCTCATTGTGATGCAGGGTAGTCATAAGATTTCCATGATGCCACTTGATCTCCAGACTGGCACTCCTCCTCTAAAATTTTCTTTCAGCAATACAAAAATACAAATTAAACCCAGTTTCAAATGCTTGGAAATTACAGGAACATAAATATACTGGACATATTTGTCTCACGGATAATGTCTCATACACACTGTTTGAGGGTCTGGGCCAAGATGTAACATATAAGGACTATTAAGCTGGTTGCAAATAAACACATTTTTTTAATCATACACCTTATACAACATTAAGGATTCAGCTTACATCTTCTGTAATTAAGAATGAACCACAGATACGTGTTTCAGATATTAATTTCTCTGAGATAGGAATGATGAAATCCAATATGTAAGGTATGCTATTCTCTAATAAAAACATGTTCAGCCAAAATCAGTTGTGTTAAAAAAAACTAAGACTCTAAATCTAAATACAGCTTTATTGTTATTCATTATCCTCCAGTTTTCTTCTGCTAGTTGTTAGGCCTGTACTTGGTAACACAACTGAACAATGGGATGCAAATTTTGTCCATGCACTTTTGCTTTTTTATTGTGTAAATATATCACCTGCAGGAGCTGTCACAAAGAAAGAGACCTGGATTCCTACAGCTTACCAAGCGGTTGTTGGCTCCATAGCCCAAACCACAACTTTTTGAAGTATTGCTTCTCTTCTGAGGTGTACAAGCCACTGAGTCAAAATATGACTGTTTGTGTTTGCAGGGTAAGATAGATTTTTATCATAAATAGCAGAAATTGAGAGATACATGTGCCCGACCTGCAGTTAGACAGGGTTTCCTGAGGGGTACAACTTAATCCACAGTACAATCTTCATTATTTCCAATTCATTTGGTGACTTGCAGTGAGATCTGAATCACCAGTGAAACCCAGCCAGGTCCATTTCCAAACAGTGGCACATGTGTCAAACACATCTTGATGCTCCTTTGAGGATAAAGCAGAAGTCACCAATTTGAAAAATGGGAGGGAATTTTCCATTGACAGTAAACTGCCAAGAATGTGAGATGACATATTTTTCCTTGGGTTCCTAGGCAGTCTTGTCCCACAGAGCTCTCCTGGAAGGACTTTCTGTAACTGAGAAAAAATCCTGGCTCCTCTGGACTAGACTGGAGTAGCATAAATTGCTGTGAGAGCAAAACAAAAACAAAACAAAACAAACAAACAAAAAACCCAAAGAAACAAACAAAAAGAGAAGATTAAAGGAAAAAAGTGTATATGGTAGGCAGAAAGAAACCCAATGCTAAATATTCACAATGGACATGCTACAAAAAAGCATAGCTGTGTATCAGTATGCAGAGAATATTATATTCCCTAAAACAGTTTGAAAAAACCCTTAAAGACCTAATAAGAGCAAACTGGAAACTCAAAAATTACCTGTAAAACAAGACCCAAAATCCTCACAGTTAAAGAGAGTCTTATATCAGTACAGTAGCATACAAAACAGAAGGGTTTCCCTTGACCTTGATGGGGTTTGCTTTAAATCCTGTTAGTTTGCATCAGTTCATCGCTGGAAATAATAAGACCTCTCTGGTTCAGAAATAACTGAAGAAACTCTGCAGTTGGTATGCTCCACTAAGGCAGTCACGAGGAGAAAAACATGCCATCATTTCCTTCCCTCTGGCAATCCCTGGCTGTTTCCAACAACCAGTTCCAACATATTTACAATTTATTTTCCTTATATATAAATTAATTAGACCTTTGTCTCAGTATCTCGTATTTTTAGTTTACCTAATCTCATTACTGTACCTATTTATGTCCTGGCGAATCTGTAATTAATCAAATTATCCATCTAGCCTGATTACTAGTGGTAACTGCCCCCAGAGGTTGATTAATACATTCTCAAATTATTCAGGAAGGCTCTTAAAAGAGCCAAAAATTTTACCCTTCTTGCAACCACAAAATGCCTTATGAGGCCCACAGCTGCCTGAAGGTTGAATATAATCAATAATCCATAAAGATAATTGCTCCCCCGTGATTGGTGAACAACCTCAAGCTGAGTGCATAAGGGCTAACAGTGCAATTGATGTTTTTGTTCGGTTTCTATACTTAATGGAATTTCCCTTCAACAAGCCAACTCATCCCTTCTGTTGGACAGTAAATATAGACTTAAGCATTTCTCCATGGTATTTCACATAAAGGAAAAACAAATGTTCTCTTGTTAGTTAAAAACCTGAGTTTAGAAAAACTTATATTTTAATTGCTAGGATATCATACCTAATAACACTAATACTTTACAGGCATATACTAACTTCCATCTCATTTGTTTTTCCAAAGGCTGATAAGCACAATTATTTAGAACAATGAATATATGTCCATTCAAGCTCTCATTAATCTTATAAGACTGTAAGGCTCCTAAGTACCTTAGCTAAAATCCTGCTTCCTTATATCATTCCTGACTTCACTACATGAAGATAATTCCTGAAGCTGTTTTTGATTTAGAGAGATCCTCAGAGACTCAGTGATATGGAGAGGGTCAGTCAAACTGAGCTGTGGGTGTTTTTCTGGAAGGAATGAAGTTCATAAGCAAGCAGAAAAAAGTCTATTAACCCAATATTCCATTATGAACAATAAACAGGAAGCATTACCAAACTATTAGAAATGTACCAAAACCTTCCAATAGACATATATGTTTAAAATCTAAAAGAAAAACAAACAAGAACCCTCTTGGAAAGTCTGATGCTTCCTTTCATTCCTTCAGCGTCTTTCTCATCTACACTTCTGTCTCTTCATTGGTCTTCTTGAGATCTGCAGACATCAACGCCTTGCTTTTGAGAATGTTTCATCATATTTAGGAGAAAATGTTTTCCTCAACTTTACAAAAGTTAGGCGATACCACAATCCCAGAGCTTTTCAATAATTTCTCTTTTTTTTGCTGCCCTCTTTACTCTTCCTCACAGATCTGTAAGACTGTCCTCTCAATCCTACTTTGCTTCAGCACCTTCTATATTTTGCGATGCTAACGGTCAGATCTGTGAAAACAGCAGCACCCAGTTGGTTTCCTTCTTGCTCCAGGTCTTTGGAGGTCTCCACACTGCCTGATCAGAAGGAAGATGAAATATATATGAACCTCCTAGCCAGTTCAATAGCACTTCCTAACCTGTGATGAAGGTGCCTGCTGGAGAAAAAGCATTGTCCTTCAGGCTCTGAAATACTCAAGTGTCCTTAAAGGCCATAGGTGAAGGAATACATCAGCTTCCAGCAGCAACAGCAGAGCTGTAGCCATCTCTGGACTGCAAATCACTGATCTAACATGGGGAAAAATGTTTGTCTCCTTGTAGTTACAAATCAAGCATCAGGAGTAGGCTGAAGCTCCTCCTTGGTAAGGTGGCACCTCTTTGTGGTCATACAGTTTCCTATGATCACAAACTCCAAACTCACATACTCTTTTGCTACCATTTTAACTTCTCCCCTTATTATCATCTGCCATTAAAGTGTCTTGGAGAAGCCTGTGTCTTATTTTTTCCATAGTATGCAGAGCAAATATTTGATGATGTAAATGAGAGAACAACAGCAGATGTTTTGTTAATCTGTAGGTGTCTTTTGTGGCAAGAAGAAAAAATAATTACTTATTGAGACATTTTACCGGTGAGGACAACAATTTTCTCAGATTTGGAAGTCTAGATGCCACCAGTTCTTTTGTTGCCATCTAGATATGGAAGAGATTTTAGCCTTTGTAAATATAAGTGGGGAATCCACAGAACCAGAGATAAGGATTGAAAAAATTAAGGCAAAAAATATGACTTGTAGTATCCCCCAGCACTGTCACCCTTCTGCTTTTCAGCACAATAACCTCAGAGTCTTTGTTTACAGGCTGACTGCCCCCATGGGTGAAATATATCCTTTTTGATTTGTTTTCAACCTTCTTGCACAGTCTCTGTTAAATTCCTCTATATTTGCATTGGAAGAGATGGTGAATATATCAACCACTATCACCTTCACATCACTTAGGATGTTTCATGCCTGTTTTATCCCATCCTGTAGGGGCTCACTTCCCAGTACTGAAGAGTCTTGGTTAACTTAGTTGGTTAGTTATTCAATACTGTGATCATTTTTGTTGCCCTTCACAGAATGTTTTTCAGCTTTAACATTTCTTTTTGAAAATGAAGGTACCTGTGTTTTATACAACACTTAGGATGTGAGCAAACCATAAATTTATACAATGGCTTTATAACATTTTCTGTTATTGTTCTCTATTTTTTTTCCAATGATCCTTACCATTTACATCTGCTTCTGACTGCTGCTGAGCATTGAGACTGACATTTTCATGGAAAGATTTATTATAACCTGAAGATCTTACTCTTGAGAGGTAATGGTCAGATAAAAGGACTTGTTATCCTTTTGTATGCAAAGCTAGAGCTTTTCCATCTGTGCATTTCTTTCATATTTCTACACTGAGTTTACCTGCCATTTTATTCTCCAGTCACTCAGTCTCATAAATTCTGTCTGTCAGTCTTCACATTCAACTCTCGCCTTTGTTATTAGTCCTGCTATGGATAATTTTACATCAGCAGCACCCTTTGTCTTGGCATTGTTCATACCTTCCTCCATGTGGTTCATAAATATGTTGAACAACCCATGTACCCACTCAGACCTCAATCCACTGGTGACCTTTGTCCACCACCCTCATGCCTCCAACTATTTATTCAAACTTTCCATTTCAAATAATCAGTCAGCAATAAAAGGACTATGTTCTTATTCCATTACTCAGTTTTCTTGAATGTTTGAGTTTGGGTTGGTTGGGGTTTTTTTTGTGAGAGAAGCTGTTGAATACCTTTCAGGATTCAAATGGAGTCTGTCAATCAGACCATCACATCCACATTCCCACTGCGTTCCCTAAGGAACTTCTGCAGGTACCTGTAAGGCAAAACCTTTCCTTACCAAGGCCGTATCAATGATTCCAAAGTAGATGGGGCTCATCCAAAGTGATATCCAGTGGGAACCCAGTGGCTAAATCATATCTCACTTGGTGATCCTCCATTCTGGTGTTTTATGAATCTATTCAACTGTGAACAGATGCCAGATTTTGACAAAAGGAAATCCCCACAAACCACCCACTCTTTTCTTCTCTACTCTATAAACCTCATTTGTATAATCCTTAGATCATTACTTTCAGGCTATGTCTTGGAAGTAATTATATATCCTAAACATCCCTACTGCCAAACACAAAAAGAAGTAGGGTTTTTTCTCTTGTAGAAACTTGTACATTGATACATCCCAGCCAGTCAAGATCAAAGCCTTCCTCTATTAGAAAAAATTTCATTGTGAAATACAGATATTTTTAACAAAATTTCACATTCTTCTACATATAACTGCTCTATCACATGCTCAATATCTAACTAGCAGATATGACAAAAAATCTCCTTGAGCAGGTTTCACAACGTATTAAAAACAATACCTAAGGAAGACATGTTAGTACTAAGCAACTGTGTACTGAAACTGGTCTTAAGTAATCAACTAGGCATTTACTGTTATAGCAAGCACCTGTGCTTGCATAGTTCTGTTCACCTAAATATGCTTTATCCTTAGAGAAAAAATCTGCTAGTTAGCAGGAAATGGGCGTGCAGGTGTGTGGACTGCAGCTCACTCGGAGCACCAGCCAGGACCCTGCTCTGAGAAGGGGGAAATCAGATAATGTAATGTGTTAGGGCCGATGGATAACAAGGACTTGTTATTTACACCCAGTTCTGCCAACTAGGCTGCTTTAAACTCTTCCTCAAAACTAAAGGATCATTGGAGTCTTACAGAAAATTCAGGCTTCTCGAAAAAATAAACTCAGTTTGGGAGCTCTGAAAAGCTGAGATGTTCAGGGTGCTGTATTTCAGTCGTGGTGTTCAGATTTATTTTGTTTCATATCAGTATTTGAATAATAATGAAATAAGCATAAATATAATGTATTATTGACAGAAAAATAAATGCCAAAAAAGTCTTTGAAGCAAAATATCTGACTTGGTCCTATTAAATATTTTCAAAAAACCCCAACATTTTCCTATAAAACATTCTTATATTAGCAGAACTTTTTTTTTTTCCCTAGGAAGATTATTCTATTTAAAAAAGCACACTGAATTTATTATCTGAGTACATAAGTTGACTATACTCAGTATCTGAACACCACAAAAACTTTTTTTTTTGCTGTGTTCTTTTTCCTACACATGACAAGCACTTGTCTTCCTGGACTTTAATTATTGGCATTTTCCATGGGGAAGGATATAGAGATTGGAAATGCTCAACCTCTTAAGAAGGCAGAATATAAACTTCCTGCAGGAGTCTAGCTTCCAAAGTAGAAAACTTTGGCTGGAAAGACAAAGAGGCAGGATTAATCTAATCCCAGTAAGTCATTTAGAATCATTCTTTGGTGAAAGACAGACATTTAGGAGCCAGTTTACATCCCATACACCGAGACACGTTGCAGCCTACACACGTCCCCTGCTTAAAGAAGCAGCCTACACATTTATTCCAGGTGGTGTGCTCTGATATTAATTACTGCAGGTCTGTAACCAGAAAGGATCTATTCCAGATGTGCTGGCAAGTACCAATGACTCCATTAATGTGTGGAAGAGCAACTTAGAGTACAACTGAATATAGAGCCCAGCGCTGTCCCTCCACTCCAGTAAAATGTCCCCATGTTCCTGGTGAAGAAGGGCTCAATTTTCATGTTGCTGCTGAATTAGAAGGCAGATAATCCATGGAAAGCACAGAATCAAAACTAGATTCACAAATTAACATTTAGGAAAGGAATTACTTCTGTTGCACAGAAGAGAAGCTCTTTGTGATACAGAGAGGAAACTTAACTGTGACACTAAAATCTCCAACTAACATTGTGACCTTTGGGTTCCAACAGCTTGAGGAGATTTAAATATGACATATGGCATTTTTTGACCTTTGAGGATTTATACTAATCAAAATTTTGCAGTATGTTAAATAAGCAAGATTTTACAGGTTAAAAAACTTTGCTTGAAAATAAAATATTACACATTTAATGTTCTTTGAGCTCTACAATAAGGAATACAGAATTTCTTTATAGTGGTTCAACCACATAAATTTCTACATCTGGCGCATGTGATTTATTTTTTAAGGCTGTAGTTTATGATTACCCTACAATTCCTCACACCTCTATAGTCAAAGCTCTATGAGTGATTTTACTTTATATTCTTCAAGGCTATACTACTTTATTTGGTGATACTTCTACGTCTCAGTATGCACCCAGGAAGTTCAGTGACTCAAGACTATGCAGCATGTAAACTTCAAAAGAGTGAAGGAGGAATCCCTCTGGGCTTCCCCCTGCACTAGCATGTCTCAGGAGCCATCCCAGGAGATGGCTCTTTCTGCTGACCACCTCTCTAGCCCCAAACACCACTTTTATGAGACAGTACTCATAAATTTGTGTGATATCTAATTCTTTGGAGTTAAGGGAGAAGTTTTTAAGAGTTTCTATGACTCTATTATTCTCTTTATTATAAATTTTTACCCAAATCAGAGGAAGCAACTCTCCCACCAGAGTGTTGTGCAACCATGAAGGTACAGACACAGGGGCAGCTTCAGGCTTTCCAGAACT
This sequence comes from Dicrurus megarhynchus, assembly GCA_013399195.1. NCBI lineage: Eukaryota > Metazoa > Chordata > Aves > Passeriformes > Dicruridae > Dicrurus > Dicrurus megarhynchus. The sequence goes on from VXAD01009455.1 coordinate 170,571, forward strand.
TGCTGCTCTGAAGGGTGTCAGAGCTCTGGCTTTTCAAAAATGTCACAGCTCCTTAAGGAAGCTATTATTTTTTTCAACACCACATTTGAAAGGTATTCTACCTCCCTGCCAGTAATGTATTCACTGGAAACAAGGAGGGAGGGACTGTTCCTGGAAAGGCTTAATACATTTCCTTACAGCTGTCACCTCACAGCTTTCTGAATGGAAAGGTATTTTTTTCCCTGTACAGCCACGTGAGGTATTCCTTGAGGAGACTCGAAATGACGTTGTTAAAAAACCCAGCTGTAAGTCAGGCACACTGCCTGGCTGGGTAACTGGGTAAGGACAGCTGCCCTGGGAGCAGCGAGGCGCCGGGCCCGCGGGGCTGGGAGGGTCCCTCAGCAAGTCAGCTGAGAAAAACAGGAGCCGATGCCTTGGTCTGCTTGCTGCCTGTCCTCTCTCTATTCCCTGCCCTCCCCAGGGACAAGCACATAACTGGAGAAGTGCAGAGCCTTGCTCAGCTCACTGCTGTCTCTTCCCTGTCCTAGGGCAGGCCTAAGAGCAGCTGGCAGAGATGCTAAATGAGGCTGACTCCACAGATGCTGCTGGGGAAGGCAGCCTGAAGCACACAGCATAAAGCAGCCTCCAAAACACCTTGTGAGAAAGGGGCAGTAAGAGCCCAGTCATTACCCAAATAAATTACTGGTTGAAGCCACTCTTCTAACATGCAGTCAACCAAATTTAATTAGGAAAATAATCAAATAGGTGTCATTCCTAACATTAGCTCTAGGATATTCTTGCACAGGCAGAAATTTAGAAGTAAAATGTTTGCATGCAATTAGAACAATTTGTTCTGCCCTGGCTGTCTAAACCAGTCATTCACAATGTATCTGAGCTGCCAAAGAACAGTAGGATAGAAACACCAATTGATCAACAGATGGATTTAATAATCATTGAGAGTGAGATTCTCCTAGAAAAAATATACTTGGGGCTTAGCACATCAGCTGAACATCAGGTCTCATCTCATATCCTCCCACTGAGTCTGGTAGAAGGATGGATTTCCAAATCGTTATATCCCCCTGCAGATGGCCAAAGTTGAGAAAAATGGTGACAGCAAGTGTTGAGCCTGCCCCACAAGCCCCAGCTGCTGCACAGGCTTCAAGAGACATCAAGAGATGGACAGCCTCAAGGAGAAGGGGGTAGGCTGGCAGCTTTCATAGCCCTCCAGCAAACATGGACATGGTACTATAAATGTTGCTATCATGAAAACACACAAAGCTGAGGGTGAGCATACTCTTCAGTCTTGTGTAGAGAATTGGTGGTGTATAAACACTACTATAAAAGCATAGATGCAACTACTCAATATGGACTTTCATATAAACAGCCATTGTGTGACCTCCTCAAGCTCAGTTATTTTAGGCAGCAAAAAAATTCTGCGTCCCTGAACACTGAAGACAAATTTCCCATCACTTTCAACCTCTTAGGTCAGCAGACNATAAAGGCTCAATATATGAAGACACTGCACTCAGCTTCTGTTTTTTCCTTTGGAATGTACCCAAGTGACCTATACCATGCATTTCCCAAGGGCTACCTGGAGTTTCTGTTTCCTGAACAGGCACTGATGGAAAGTGTCTGTAGCTGTCTCCCCAGCAGCTTGTTTTCTGGAGTCATTCTGTCCTTCGCCAGCTATAAACACAAACCAGCCCCAACAGCACTTTGCAATAAATAAAGGGGTAATAACATAGGAGAACTAAATTCCTTATGGCTGAGTGCCAGTAAGTACAATTTATGTACTTAAAAAATGCCCATCTATCCTGTTTATTAGGTCTGATCATTTATATATTATGTTTACATTTAACAGACCTGATTACAATATAGATGTATGTTTTTATTCATGTTCAGAATCTCTCCTCACTTTCATTTGTACGTACGTTTCCTCTTGATTGAAGAAATTCTCAAATTACATTGAATGGAAAAAAAATAAGCACATTCAGTTGATTTGCAGAACACGTCATTCAGTAATAGTATACAGCCTGCACCATAGCATTGGAAACTAAATAGTTCAGTGGGTTTGTATTTGCATAAAAAAACTTTTATTCACTGTGTAATGGTGCTACACGGGTGGCAGACAGGAATGTGAAAAGAAAGGATTGAAGGTTAAGGAAGAATAAAGAGAATATTAAGCATCATATTGGGCTCCACTGGAAAGGAAAATGTCAGGGGATAAAAAAGGAGAAAAATCATTAAGAACGGTGTCTGCCCCTGTGACTGTATGTTGCATATTCTTGAGGATCAGGAAGATCAGATGGAAGGAAGGCTCACAGCCATGTGAAAAAGAGAACATTTGGAATGGATGAAGAGCTTCATAAGGAGTAAGTAACCTCTTCTACTTGAAAAGAAGAAAATTTAATATTTTTTATTTAGTTAATGATGGCATATGTTATAGAAATAAAGTTTCAATTATGATCAGCCTCTGCATTCAGCCCTTCTTGTTGCACACGGAGTGCAAGTGCTGCAGCTGTCACGTGTAACTCCAGGAGGCTCCCAAGACAGCCAGGTTGCCCTGCTCTGTCCAAGCCATTCACTGTTAATGAAAGTTTTTGCACTGGTGAACAGAGGAGGCAAAGTCTCTGTGGAGGCATCTGTATGTTAGAAAGTATATGGAATCTAAAAGAAGTGAGAAGTTGAAAACTCAGACAGAACAGAAAGGAGCCTCCGGGCAGTTTGCTGCACCCTCACCAAGTTTGCTGAGGGCACTCAGCTGGGAGGAAAGGCAAACACTCAGAGGGGAGAGTCATCTTCAGAGGGACCTGGGAGAGGGGGCTGGCAGGAACTGTAGGAACAAGCACGAGTTAAAGTCCTACACCTGGGACAAAGTAACCACAGCGCACAGTGCAGGATGTGTGTGCCTGGGGAGCACCTTGCTGCAAGGTACCTGCGGGTCCTGCAGACAACAAACTGAGCATGAGTCTGCAGAGAGCCGTGGTAGAAGTAAAGGCAAATCAGCTCCTGGGTTGCATTTGCAGGAGCATCACTAGAAGTACAGAGATATGATCATTCTACAATATTCAGTGCTTGTCAGGCTGCATCCCAAGTCCTGTGTCCAGGTCTGGTCCCCACAACTCAAGAAGGATGCAGATAGACTGGAGAAAGTCCACAGGAGTGCCACGAAGATGATTAAAAGGGCTGAAGAATCTTCTGTAAGGGGAAAGACTGAAGGAGTGAGGTCATTTATTTGTGAAGAAGAGAAGGCTCAGCGGGGACCTCATCACAGCATCTCTGTACTTAAAGGGCAGCTGCAAAGGTGACAGGCTCTCTTTTCACAAGGAGCCAGATGGGGAAAACAAGAGACAATGGGTATAAGTTGTACTGGGAGAGATTTCATCTTGACATAGTAAAGAATTTTTTTACAGTCAGAAAAAACAATCACTGGAACAACTTCCCCAGGTATGTAGTAGAGTCCCCACCACTGGAAGTTTTTAAGATGAGATTGGACAGGGTGCTAGATAATGTCATCTAGGATACCTTTCCCATGAAAGGTAGAACCAGATGATCCTTGGAGGTCATTTCCAGCCTGGGCTGTTCTGATTTTGTTGTATTCTGCAGCACTGGAAATAGCAAAGCAACAGTCTCAGGCCCAAATAGCGCTACAGTACCAGGGAGAGAAGAGTTTCCAGTCTTTTCCAAATTCAGCGAACCACAATAAACCAGCAAAAGAGAATAAAGACTTCACAGCAGGCTCCTCCAGCAGGGGAAGGGAAAAGAAGAAAAGCAGGGCAAAACGAGGGACAATGAGGCTCTTTCTCCAGCAATACCTTGAGACACCCTCCCATGTAAATTTACTGCTTGGAGCTGTCCAATTTCATAAATGTGATAGAACATTTCTGCCAATAAAAGGCCAACAGGTAGATATGAATACTCTGTAACTGTCATTGTTGTATATAAAACACCTGGAATAAATTATAGCCTTAGGAATCCATCAAGTGTTTCTAATTCAGTTATCTGAGCATTACACTGAACATATAAGTTGCTTCAATTACTAGAAATACTCCCCAAAACAATGGCTGTTCATTTTTTAAGTGTTTATGTTAGGTATCCCACAGAAAAAAAATATTTTAAAAGCCACATTGAAAAGCTGTTGAAAATATTAAAGAATCAGTAATGAAAGAACAGAAAGCAGTAAAAGTAATATTATTTTATTACAGACATGTATAGCTTTCATCTGAAATTAGAAACCATTATACTAGTTACTACCCCAGTGGCTAGAAAGCACTACTTCCCTCATGAAGAATTTGCCGTCTAAGAAAAGAAAATAAACAAAAGATGTATTTGGTCTCATGTAGCTCTAGTCATGTAAAAATAAGGCTCTTCCAAAACAGAGTAGAAAAACTCTTCCAAGGACACATATTTCTTTTACCCACCTCAGACATGTCTCTTCAGATGTAACATACTATCCTGTGCCAGCTTCCTTCCTTTCCATCTCATTCCATTGGCTACAGAGAGACCTCTCTCTCTCAGATCAGATACCCAATTCTTGGGTAGCCAAGCTGAGTGAGATCCAGAATGACTCGCCCCGTGGTTATGAAGTGGTCAGGCAGCAGAAGGGCCCTGCGAACACTCATGAAACTGCTCAGGTGCGGGTAGGGAAGCCTGGGCACACAGCACAGAGACAGAGGAAAAATACTCAAAAAACCCTGAAAATTTTACTAGAGCTTTGCAGGGAAATCCAGACCAGGAGGTCTGCCTGAGGTCCCAGATAAAAAAGTTAGAGGCATTTTGTTTCCACTGAAAACTCTTGGTAAAGAGTCTTCTACTGAGAAATGGAAGGTTCTGAAAATCAGAAGAGTATTCTCTGAGCACCAATTAGCATAAGTCTAAATATTTTTAAATAACAGCAAATTCATGACAAATTTCTGTTAAAAATAAGTTTAATAAACTTAAATTTTGTATCCAAGGAAGGAGGTAGCAATAGTAGGGGTTTTTTTCCTCTCTCTATGCAAATTTGCCTGCAAGAAACTTCTGCCTGGCCCTGCCTTCCACCCTCTACAGCTATTAATTTATCCTTGGATGCGACGTATGATAAATGTCCAAAATCAAAGCAGCAGAAAATAATCTGAAAAACCAATAGAGCAGTAGCAGAACTGAAAAATCACAAGTTTGGTGGCTGCTACCCTGTAGTTTTGCTGTACACCATTTGATACATTTCCCTGCAGCACCTTATTGTTTTATTTTTAAGGCCTGTCCTTGCAATTTACAATCCACAAGGCTGCTGAGCTCTGTGGAAACGTTAATTTGCCACCTCTTCGAGGCACAGACTTTGTCTTTACTCCTGGAGGCACACAGGATGCTATCAGCACTATACAAATATTATCTGAGATAACGTAACGGCAACTCCTCCACAAAAGGTGTGTTAGGGTAGATTTAGAGTTCTCCAAATGTCTTCCATCACAGTGGACAAACAAGAAACACATTAAGCAACCAGTTCTCAGCCCACAGAGGACCATCCTTAAGGGATTAGCCAGTACCATCACATTTCTCACTGACACCAAACACTATCAACATCTCCTGCATGCACACACATTCGATTCAACAATGTTATCATCACCCTCAGTGCACACAACGAACAGATGAAAAGGACCAGCTAGCCATCGATACATACATTAGCCCTGCAACATCAGCTGGGGTAATTGAACACCTAATTCTGGTGCTGCTTCCAAGGTGATAAAAAACTAAACAGTGGAAGAGATGTATTGAGTAAAATAAAGCTCACAGTCAAGAAACATCAAGATTCTTTACGGAATTCTTTGAATTAAATTAACCATATTGAACTACAAAAAGCAAGGAGCTCATCTAGTTCCATCCATGCCTGAGGCCAAGTAGAGGAAACTCAGGCTGAGACCAAATCAATTTATATTCAGCCATGGCTAAATTTTTGAACGTCAACTGCATGACAGTTGCTGTTCTGGCTGTACAATTACTACCGCTAAAATGAACACTATTAATCCAAAGAGTTAGCGCAGCACAAAATGGAAGGAAAATATCCTTCACATAAAGTATGTCTCTCCCAAAAGCCTCAAGTGTTTGTGCTTTAGTCTCATTTTAAGGGCCTTTTTATGGTACTTTGATGGTGTAAAATAGGTCAAGGAAAACCTCTAAATTAAGAAAACACCAGGCAAAGAGCTATGAGGTTCCTCTTTCTCCTCCCACTCCCCTCAGCCCAGGGCTCCCAGAGGAGGTGCCTGCTCAGGAATACACGGGGGGCTCTTGTCTAGGGATTTCACAGTGGTCTCAGGTGCCTGTCACCTCCCAGGGCTCAGACACACAGGGAGGTAGCAGCATCCACCCCGTCCCCACTCACACATCCACAGCCAGAGCTGCACAAAGCCATTCTTTCATCCTCTTGGTGCTCCTCCCTGCACAGCCATGTAAGTCTGGAATAACTCCATTACTGCAGCAAAAGGGCAGCAGCACAAAACTGGGCGTGAATGAGGTCAGTTGAGTACAGCTTTCAGCTAATGTGTAAAATGAACACTTGGTTTCGTATCATTGATTTGATCCACCATTCTGCAGTTACCAATCAAACTTTTTTTAGGAGCCTGACATCCAGAACCAATACTTTAAATCAGGGAAAAAAGACCATCCAATCACATTAAGGAAATGGAAAACATGAACTGAAATTTAATATCTAATTACATTATCCATATACCCAGTGTGCCTTCAGATTATAAAAATCTCGAATGACTGAAATACAGTTTGCAGGAAAAGAATCCTAGACTCTGCTCACTCACAGGAATGAGGGTCTTTATGCAGAAAGAAAGGAGTCACACAGTATTTGCACTCACATAATGAACCTAGATTCTGAAAAAATAAAAAAAAATTCAGGATGGGCATTAGATCTTCCAATGGTTCAGGCAGGGAAAAATGTATGGAGTGTAGAGAAAAAAGATAAAACATTGGGCAAGATCCAACCCATTTGCTTCCAGTACTCACACTGTGGATTGCAGTATGGAAATTTGAAATTAGGACGCCCCTGAACTCTCAGCAGGTGCATCCAGATTTCATCCATCCCTCTGTAGTTAGTAGAGAGGATAAAACCGAACCAGAGACAATCTCCCTGTGTGAGCCCTGCCCTAGAGGCACTCAATAGGAAAATCACTATAAAAAAACTCCCACCCTTTTGTGGGGCTTGAGGAGGCCAGTCAGACCAATACAAAATACCTCTGCTCAGAGTGCAGATGTCCCAGGTAGGGAGAGGCACTCGCATGCACAGGGCTCACTTATTTTAAAAGAGGAAAGGGGGATGAACACTTCACACAGTGACCCTGGCAGGCAGAGCATGCACCTACCAGGGGTCTGAGGCCCTGATCCCACACTGCATTGCCTGCTGGATTTGATGGAATGTCTGTAAAGGAGTACACTAAAGCACCAGACATTTGGATGGTGGGGAGAGGGGAGAAATTCTTGTTGTGGCAACCGCTCTTCTGGGAAGCCAAAGAGGAATCTTCACAAGCCAGAAAGATCTGGAGCAAAGGACTGTGGCCCCAAAGCCTCAAAGTTAGGGCACTGAGGTGAGAGAAGGGAGTTCTGGTTCCTGGCTCTGGCCTTTATCCAATAAAGATCTAATGTAATACAAGTAAGCAGTTCAGGGACTTTTGTTGATCATTGTCTTAATTGGCTGAAGTGCAAGGATGCTGTTCTATGTATTGAGTTTCTAATCAAATTAGTGTCTGGTATTTACCCTCCATATGTTTATTCCTTTGTTATTCAAGGCTCTCTAGCGTCCCATGAGGGTTTGTGTCCAAGTTAAAAGTTTATTGTCCTGTGCCTTCTCTGCATATGCACAGAATGCATCAAGCTCTCATAACCATCAACAACCACCTGAAGGGGAGAATTTATTTATCTTTTTAATCAACGAAGCTGCTGATAAAGAATTAGCCTTGCATTTAGGGAAATCAGTTTCACTATGAATTACACTGCTTCAGATTTCCTCCCTCACTGCATAGCCTGACTAACTCTGCCTTGGTTTCACACTAAAAATCCTGGGTGTGATGAAGATGTCAGAAGTTTTAGGCTGTGATGAGACCACTGAAGTCTCTCTACCATGTACAGCAGGCTGCAGGATGCCTGTCCTGAGAAACTGGGTTCTGCCCTCCCTGGCTCCAATGGCTTCTTCACCAGCTACTCCATTTCCTTGGCCTGGGAAGCAAGTCCTGAGCCAGGGGAAGAAAATATTATACACATTTCAGAATCATCTCATAATGCAAAAGGGGGAAATCTTGTTACAGTGCACTCCAAGCGGCCTATTCAAGGTAATCACATTTATATTTTTAAAATGAGACAGCATTCACAAAATGTCAGCATTGCAGCGAAGACATAAACAATGTTACCCAGGACATAGTCCAGAAGCAACAAAATAATTTATGACACTTCCTGTCCTCAGAATCCTCCTTTCTACTTCCTAATGAACTTTAATAAGAGGATGTACCAACATTTCTGCACAGTGATCTCCAGGCTGGCCAATTCATATAAATGACTTTCTCAATAAAGGGAACACCATGCAAGGTGGAAAATTAAAGATAAATGCCAAACTTCTTTCTCTGTAATTTAGTTAATGATCCCCCAAAATAGAATCTGTGGTAGGTTTTTAAATGTTTATTTTTCTGATGAAGATATTTTTTGTCAAACAGATGTAAATTTGCTTTCTTTATTTATCCATTAGTTTATTTAATTACCCAATAGTAAAAGATAGCAGATACAAAAGAAAGTAGATCTGAGTCAGTTAAAGGTTTTGGAGGAAGTTGCAGGAGATTTTTTATGCAGAAGCGGTGGTGAGCTTTCAGAATAGCAAACAACCTAAACTGAGGGAGCAATGCAAGGGTATTTCTTCCACTGATGGATTGAGGCAAAATAGACCTGAAGAAATGAATTTGACTTATTTTCATTTGAAAAACATCAAAATATGGTGCTGACAATACACTCTTCATTTCAGAATTACAGCTTCTAATATTGACTTAACACAAGCGTAAGTTAACACATGCTTTTAACCATGAAAATAAACATATCTCAGCAAAGTAATTAAGTCACTCTTATATGCCTTCTTGAATAAGGATGAAATTCTGAACTTCATTCTGCAAAATGCTTTGGGGCAAAATTTTGAAAATTAATCTAAAAGTGTCAATATACCAGCATCACACTTTAATGAATTTGAACAGAGATAAGTGAAGAACAATGGATTAAGGATTTTCTGGCACATCATTGCTGAGAACAAAAACTACTTTATTTTAAGACAAACAGTGTATTTCTAAGAAGCTGTCCTGGCAAAAAGGAGATTATATCAGAACCTGGAACTTACCTTGTGCTACTACATGATTTTAACAGAGCCTTTTACAATCAAAAGTGAAACAACAAAGTCAGAATTGCCTCTCTATGGTAACAATGATCAGTTCTTAAGAAAGCTGAAAGTTATTGTGGAAGCAGCATGATGTCATTGTAATTAGATTTACAAGCTGCAAATAAATACCCACCCAATCCCCCCATCCCACCAAAAAAACAACCAACAAAAAAAAAAAAAAACCAAAAAAAACCAAAAAAACCCAAAAAATAAACAAAAAACCACACACACACAAAAACAACAACAATCAAGAAAACAAACCAACACCCACATAAGACTTAAAATGAAAGAGAAATTTCTAGAGTGACAGATATGTTGGTCAAGATGCCTAGCTATTTTCTATAGTATTTTACATATCAAAACATTTTTCTTTCTAAGCTTCAAGCACTGATTTGTCTTTCATTTTGATGTGGCTTTCAAAAAAGACAAGGCATTGTAGTCAGGCCTCAGTATGAGGTCTGTAATGTGCTCTGATGGGCAAAGCATTTCTGCTGTCTTGGTCTCACAGCCATTTATTAATGGATGGGCTGATAATGCTTATTATCTGCCTGAGATAACGGCAAAAGACCAAGCAAATACAGCTAGAGTTAAATACTGTGTTCTTGTGAAGGTTTCTTAGCAAAAAATTGGATTTTCAATGTAAAATATATCACAATTTTGAAGAAAGAAAAAACCAGACCTCTGAGAGCGTACTAGCTGTAGAAGATGTTTGGGTAATAAGCAAAAGCACACCTCATGTCTTCAAAATGATTTAATTTATCAAAGGGCAAAGAAATCAGCATCTCATCGAAACACAGCATTCTGTATCTTTTATTTCTGATTCACATGCAGGCAGGAAATAGTAGTTTTGTAGTATCACATTATCTGGTAAGAGGTATAGACAAAAATACAGTCATATCATTCAGACTACAAAGATGAGGTGATCCTCTTTTATTTCCCTCTTTAATATTTAATCATATACTTCAAAAGTATTTCTGAAAACATAGGTTTTCCTAGTGTCATTGCACCTAAAGATATACAGCCGTGTTTCATATTGAAGTGTGTTTATTTGTATCCAAATGTATGCTTCTGAATTAAATTAGTCTTGGAGGCTTACTCCTCTGCCAGCTGCTATTTGTCCTGCAGGAAAACAACTCCCCGAAGAAATGCAAATAATTCATGGTTCTTGAGGGCTTTGGGACAATTACTCTGCCATCTGAGTTCTCAAAATTGCAGTAAGTAGGTTATACAGCCTTGGCATCATCATTCCATATGGCTGCATCTGAAATAAGATGCTTAGGTGGGTTGTAAAGTGACATAGTTTGAATACACATAATTGCATCTTAAGCTCAGCTACAAGCCCTGGGCCATCACTGGTTCAATAAGGGATCAGACATGGGTCAATTAAATTCTGTGAACATTTTATTATCTGGGAGCTGAAAGTCTTTAGCTGAAATTAGACAACCATGGGTCTTCACGAATTATAAACACTGCTCTGATGCACTGCTGCTGCGTTATGCAAAGAATATCATCTCACATCACAGGTAAAACTGAAAGGTAAACAATGTGAAAAGGTAATTTCAGGAGACACTAAAAAGCAGCATTGATTCTGTGCTTTACACATGGGAACCATTATATTGGGCTACTTTTGTAAAAGCTACATGAGCAATTAATTGACAACAAGGATGAAACCAGTAGCTTTTCTACCATAAAATATTTCTGTGTTGACAGAATGCATTTTTCACTGGAAAATCCTTTCCCACAAAACTCCTGTCTGGCTCTTCTCAACTTTTCCCACTTCATTTGAGATCAGCAAAAGGACAGAATTAATGTAAGAGAAAGGAGATGGTTTTTTGCTATGTGTTACTGCATTCTTGTCTTAAACTGGACTGACTTGCCCAGCTCTTTCTGAAACCTTACCACGCTGTTTGGGAGAATGTACCGTGGGAGCCAGAAGTTACACTAAATTTTTATGCTGTTCTTCCCATCCTTACCTTTCACTTTTTGAATGCTTTATGTGATCCCCATGGGATGGATTACCATGTTCACTGGGAAGTCCCAGATCTCAGAATATTTGGAACTTTTCTGCTTTCATGCTTTCCTCTCCTTTCTCTTCCTAATCACGGCATAATTCTTAAAGTAATTATTAATTTACTTTTATTTTAACATACTCTTAATTTGATTATTCTCATTATTCTTGCAATACTTATTACTTTCTTCCCCCTTTAAATTATTTTTATAAAGGATTTTCAACTCAAGACAACTTTGCAAATGCAAATTTTAACAAAAATTAATGCAAATCAAGATTTATTATTCAAAATTAGATAACGAGTTCATTCATTTTTAAGAAATAAGTATGCTATCTACTTCACAAGAACAGTTCTTGGATCTTGGACTGTGTTCTGAGGCACTTACAATTCAATCTTGACTAAAGATACAAGAACCATAAATCAGTAAAGGAGGAAAGGGGGAAACATATTTCTTTTCCCCCAAGCAAGAGCAACTTGACTGTGTAGCACCTGTGGTGCCATCGATTATGCTGAACACATGAATAGAGTGCCTTTGTTAACAAATATGATTCAGAACCACAGATTAAGCGTTTTCTGGAGCACACAATATCTGGTATTTTTCACTGTGGTATCAGTCATAGAGCCTTAAGAGGTATTTCTTCCAAGTTTCCTAAAGAAAAATATTGTTTAATATAAGCTGCAAGTGCAACCACACCAAATGATGGAACAATATGTAAGGGATTTACAAAATTTTAAAAAAAAAAAAAAGGCAGAAATTTTAGAAGATAAACTCATTTAAGTACTTAAGAAGCTCTAAGGAAAGAATGCCCCTGAAAGGGTGTTGGGGGTTTTGCAGGTCCATCACACACCTTAGTCCAACACTGCACTGTATTGTTACATCTATCATCCCATTTTCCATGGATATTTCACAAGATTTACTGAAAAGGCATTGGAAATGGTGCATATAGCAATGATAGTGAGGGTTACTCTTTCACAAAAAATATAAGGTTGGAGATGGTTCAAAAGCCAAACCACTGTGAGCCTGTATTTTCCAATTTGGAATTCCCAAGGTAGACATTCCAAACTGCAAGAGAGCATACAAAAAAAACTAGCCTGGTTTCCAGTGGCACTAAACATCCCAAGTAACACAGGAGTGCATGCATTCATGTCTGTGAGAACTGGAATTCATGTTTTGCCCGGAGGCTAGACACCTGTCATGGGTTAGTCAAAATCTGGGAGGTTTTTCTTAGTTCAAGGTAGTTCACAAAATTAATACAAAACATTGAATGACCAAAAAGTTGTTCTAGGCTCATCTCTGGTTATCTGATTTCTTAAAATAATTGCAGGTAATGGCAGCAATCAGGAAGCTGGAAAGAATTTTATATGGTGTATTTGGTTTATGTGGCCAGGTTTTGGTAGCAAAGGGGAGTACAGGGGTGGCTTCTGTGAGAAGCTGCCAGAAGCTTCCTCCATGTCCAGCAGAGCCAATGCCAGCCGGCTCCAGCACAGACCCACTGCTGGTCAAGGCTGGGTAGTGATAGTAATGGCTCTTTGATAACATATTTATGAGGGAAAAGAAGGACCTGGGCAGATGTAATTGCAGAGAGGGGAGAGCAAAGTGAGAATATGTGAAAGAAACAGCCATGCAGATACCAAGGCCAGTGCAGAAGGAGGCAGAGGAGGTGCTCCGGGTACCAGAACTGAGATTCCCCTGCAGCCCATGGAGCCCATGCCAGAGCAGGTGGATGTCTGAGAGGAGGCTGTGACCCCACGGGAAGCCCATGCTAGAGCAGGCTCCTGGCAGGGACCTGCAGAACTGTGGAGAGAGGAGCCCATGCTGGAGCAGGTTTCCTGGTAAGACCTGTGATCCCGTGGGAGACCCACGCTGGAGTTGGCTGTGCCTGAAGGACTGCACCCACAGAAGAGTGATCCGTGTTGCAGCACAGAGAACTGTTGCCTGTGGGATGGACTCACACTGGAGAAGCTCATGGAGAATTATCTCCTGTGGGAGGAACCCCATGCAGAAGAAGGAGCAATGTGTGATGACCTGACGTTAACCCCCATCACCCATATCCTTGCACCACTGAGGGGGAGACGATAAAGCTGGGAATGAGGAGGTGGAGAAAGTTGGTTATGCCTTCCTCAGCGGCTCCAATTTGCTTTCTTGAAAAGTCGTATTTGCAAGAAGTTCCCTTTGGGCATCTGTTTTTGTATGGACAATACACCAGTTTGTCTCTTTCTGCCTTTCAGTGATATCCTCAAAGGCTCCAATATTCCCAGATGCACCCCAGGCCATGAGATGTGAGTCCTCAGTTTCATGTTGTGAAATGTCACTCTCACAGATCTGACATTTTGCTGACATTATCTCAGATATTTTGAGTACAAAAAAAAAAAAAAAACAAAAAGAACCCACAGGAAAAATCATTCTTATGTCTTCGAACCATTGTTTAGGCCAAGGCACTGTATGGTAGACACACTTCAATGCAGAGTGGCAGTAGGAATACAACCCAGTTGGTACCATCAGTCCTGGAGCTCATTTCCTGGCCTTCCAGCGCCATGAGATGTGCCACATCCTTTACCCTTAGGCAGAATATGGGTCTGCATCTGTTTAATTTACCAGCATAGATGTAACCAACGAGACCAATAACTTGAAAGGACCAAAAGCATATCTGATGTTTGCAAGAGACCATGAGGACCTCCACAGCTAAATCAAATACAAAATATTACCTTAGCTGTGAATTCTCATGTTTCAAGGCAGTGGTTAGCAAAATTCCTGCGATTAGACAGGAACTACCACGCTACACAAGGTTACACAATAGGTAATTGCCCGCAATGGTTTCCCATCTTCCTTAGTACAAATCTTCACACCCCACTATCTGGATTGAGTCTGGCAACTTCTGTGATCCTAATATTGGCATCCGGTCATGTTTCTGTTCAGCTAACATATCTCTCAACACACAATGGTTAAATAATTGTTCTGCTACTACTGGTCTCTTTGAAGTTTGTCAATGTAAAGCATTAAACTATTTCCAGTGTGACATACCACATGATCAAATTAGAATATGTAAATTGCTCACAAGAGCTTCCTATGGAGCATGAATTTGCTGTTAACAAGTGCTTCCTGAATGAAATAAGTGCTTTTAACTCCCCTTAGTGAGAGTAGGAGACATTAAGCATTTCAGGATTAGACCTGAGCCCCTCAATCCTTGTCTGTCTCCTGCCAAATATGTCATCTAGCCTAAATACCAAAAGTTCAGCTTGTCAACCACCACATGATCCTCCTGCAATTGAAACACATTGGCAGAGAATTGTTGGATCAAAGGTAGGCATTGAAGAATATGATCTAATGTGACTTAGTTGTCTACATTCTCTTCATTGATCCTGAAGGAAATAGAAAGTTCTACAGAGACATTAAATTAAATCTAGTGGCTAGGACTGGTTTTCCTTCAATTCTATAGGACTTCCACAGAGACTTATCTCAGATATTAACAAGTACAATAGATGTGAGGTGGATGCCACCACCACTTACAAGATTGAGTAACTTCATCAGCTGGACTAGACTGTGTTGCAGGTAAATTCAGCATGGTCCTCACCCTAAAAGGAGTTTTGCAATTTGCTACTGTTGGTCCAGGGGTGCTTGTGCACACAAAGGCATGTCATATTTTTCCAACCTTGCTAGCTGACTTGGTAAAAAATATTATTTCTGAAAAAAAACCTCACTTTGGCAATATTTTTAGACCACCACCAGACACCAAAACTACTCTCATTACATCAGCATTTCTTCATGTGGGAATTGGTCAGCAGCACAAATGCCAAGCAATGGCAGAAATGAGCTGAGAGTGTTGGATTACAGCTGAGACCCTTAATCCAGGACATGGGCCTTCCTCTGCCTACATCCCAGGTCTTGAAGATTGCCTTGGGCACAACTGTGGAGCCCAGTGCCCAGGGCTCAGTACCTGCTGCAACCTTGGCCTGATGCTGTATCAGAGTAAGCTCCAGGTGCACACACCCTCACACACAGCTGGAGTCACTTCTTTTCTTTACTTCCATCCTCTCTTCTTCAAGTTAATTTCCTTAACAAAACCTGCTGATGGCAGAGATGGAGGAGGAGGGACCACATCCTGCAGGAGCATCTCCTCACCACACACAGGAATGAGGTCAGAAAGGGAGCATGAGTAGGAACTTGCTGAAGTTTCTCTTCAGGAAGGGAAAAGAAAGGGAATAGGAAGGAGAAAAGATGGGACTCCAGTTCCCCTATTCAAGTCCTCGGGAACAACTCACAAACACTTCCAGGAACATAATTTTTTCTCCTGATCCTTTTCCTCTGTTGGCTTGGGTGCTCCTGTAGGACACAAGAGATAAAGGTGTTAAACTACTGATGCTGAGGAAGGAGTCAGATCTTCTACTTCACAGGCACCTCCTGGTATTCACCTACTATGTTGAAGCACTGAGCCTATAACTGTGTATTAAAGGGAAATAACCATAACAGCATTTAGTGAGGAATCAAATCTTTACATCATGTACTGTATGTTTTTGGAGAATGCTGATTGAATTCAGGACCTCAGAGTTTGCAGGGAAAAAGATTCTTATTTTCAGGGCTGTCATGAGGCTGAGGCATCAACTGACCATAAATTGCTCAGACTGGAGAAAGTTTTGTTATAAAGGGGAACTTCCAAAGGATGACTCAGGTACCCCAGAGTTCAGTGACATCTAGGTAGGTGGGTTTATATTGAAACTTTGGACTTAAGGGAATTTCAGGCATGTAATTTTTCCCGTAGTGTCAAATCCCTTTGTGCAATTTTCATATTGCTTGAAACGGAAACTGTCTTGCAAATGAAACAAGAGAATATTTAAAATTAACATGGTGAACCATGTACTAGAAGGACATAGAATCTGAGTAAAGATGGAGTGGGAGAAGAAATTGAGCAAAAAGGTTTAAGAAGAGAAAGGCAGAATTAGGATGGAGTGGGAGAAAATGAGAAGAATTATAATTAAAAATAAACTCAATAAATTCCACTTCCCATGTTGAAAGCTCACAGCTAGTGAGCTGATTGGCGTCTTACAATTCTGCCAGGGTATTACAGAAACAGTGTTTGAAGGTACCATCATGTGTTTTATGTGTTTCATAATCACGTTTGTTAATTGGAAGATGCAAGATTTCATCTATACTAAGCTTTAGTACTTTACCACTAAAGTCTAATTAGTAAATCATGGAAGGAAAGGAAAGCAAGCTGTTGCTTTGCTCAACAAGCTTCTATGTACAGTCGGGATTAAATGTCAGATAAAGCCACTGCTTTATTAATTTTCACTTTACTCTGAAACAAAATATATGAACCGTGCAATTATTTCAAAATCCTACCAGCATTAAACTCTCCCCATCTCTTACTCCTTCCTCATCATACTTTCACCCCCAGCAGTAGAGAACAGTCTCTCCTGCTAACCTGCAATAAACTCTGCTTATAGCTGCCTTTAAAGGAGGTGCACTGAAACTTAAAAATAAATGAGACAAGACTAAGATTAATAAAATAGGCAAGGATAATTGCTCATTTTGTTATGACCCAAATTCAATCCATTAAGGGAAGAGTATAAGACTCCCTTCTAGTTAAATTGACTGAAACATTCTGCAACAACAGAGAATAATAAAGCACAATTAAAAGTGAAAGTGACCTGGAGCTTTAAATACCCAAGAACCATGTTAATGGAACAAGAAGGCCATTTAAAGGTCAGCAGCTTATAAACAATGTCCTCAGAGCAATTTCTCAAGAAGAAAATAATTTTAGATGAGTCTACTGAGTAATCTATAAAAAAGAAGGCTTCTCCCATCCTGAAGGAAGCCAAGCAAAATTAAATGCCTACTACGAGGCTCTGGCAGCCATTGTTTCATATCTTATGTTCAAGAGGAGCTATTCCAGCTGGCATTCAGTGGGATCGTCTGGCAGGGTAAATCTCACAATACCATGCTTACAGAGTCATGCATTTCCCAAAACATTTGGTCCTTTGGAGATGACATCTGGGCTGTGGGCCATGAACTCTGCCTGTGCAGCAGGCAGGGGTTACCTGAGCACCTGCACTGCTGCAGAGCAGGAGGCAAAAGGAAATGCTGATGCTCGCAGCTCTCTCTGGGCTATGTGGGAAGCTGTGTCCATCGACCCCTTTGGTTCTCTGCTCAGCTGTGCTTCTCTGGCATATTTTCTATAGCCTCTCATGCACACACACCTCCCAGCAGATCCTGGGGACTGGTACCTGCTGCCAACCTGCATAAAGAGTGAGTGTCCTGGCACCGCTACGGAAGTCTCCTGTTCTTCCTTGCTAAGATCAGTTGTCCTGGATGCACTGGTCTATGACTTTGAAAATTTGCCTCCATGAGTGAAAATAACAGAAGTCATTACAGAAACCTAATGTAATTCCTCATATTTATAGAGATCCTGCAAGCTCGAAAGGAAAAACATCCTTCTCCACTCAGAGTCTTTTTTCTCCCTTCATTTTCAGACTTGGATGTAGAACCCCATTCCAGCAGGATCTGTATCCCAGAGCTGGAAATATAGATTATACCCAAAAAACATTAACTGAATGTGTAGGAAAATAAGGCAATTCATATAAGAATCCATTATAAATCTGTCAAAAATATAAAGCTAGAAAATTATTTTTCATCCAGGCAAGCATATTGAATACAGCAGCCCAACAATAACTGTGTTGTGTCAGCACCTACAGCAAAAACTACTAGGAAGGACTTGCAGGATCCAGCAAGTTATTCTGCATCACTTAAACCCATATCCAGGAGAAAAAATTAGTGATCTTACGTATTTATTTAGCCTGTGTTATATCTCAGTCATCAGGGAACATACCTCATAACCCAGTGTCCAGAAAAAAAGACATCAGGATACTTGGCACAAGGTATTAGCACGTGTAAGGTGTATTTTATGTTTTATGCAGCTTCATCAAAACTGACATAAATTTCAGTCATTTCTGAAATCATCTAATAACAGAGAAGAACTATACTTAGGCTTTTGGTGAATTCTTTGCAGATGTCTTAATTCAAGAGTTAGCATAATAGTAATGCTGCCCTACACAGCACAGGTTTCACTGACTATTTATGGGCATTTAATATTTCATTAGTTCTTTTTCTGAATGCCTTTCTTCTGCTGTGTTCATTCTGTACTTTTTCCTCCATCTGCCCTCTTCCCTCCTTTTGCACAGCACAAGTTCACTGAATATTTTACTCCCTGTTCCTTTCATAGTCTCTTTCATCCAAGCAACACATCAACCGAATGACTTGAAGCTCATTCCCCCTGTGTTCAGGTTAGTCAAAAAATTAGCTGTAAGACATTAGCCACTTTGCTGTAACTGTGTGTTGCCTGTAAAGTAAACATGTGGGGGGATTTAAATATGACATTGTGTAGTGCTATTTCAAGAAAAATAGTCTCTCTCCTCTGCATTTTCTACTGGTGCAGTTCATTTACAGCAGGCTGGCCATGTGCCCATTATGCACAGACAGTGGATGCAGAGTCATAGGAACAGCTGATCAAACACAACCAAGATAAATTCAACCCAGTACATTTTCCGTTGTCTATAAAAGAAATTTGGTTTTTATAGATTTTGTCTGCATCTCTCTTCTGAGCTATAGGTGTAAAAATGAGGCAGGAAACTGGACAGATTTTCTTCCCTCAAGACTTTAAAATCACTCAATAAACCTCTTCCTATAACAAAAGCCTTAAAATGATGGTTGAAAACCTGGCTCCACTGGAGTCAATAGTAAAACTCCCATTCACCTCGGGAGCAAGTGACTTCTGTGCTAATGAAAGCCCTTTAACGGTACCAGGCATGCTACACAATGACTCCATATAATAACTTGCTCTAAAACACATGTTTTTCTCCAGATAACGTTTCACTTTTTTTTTTACTAATAATACATTTTTAAAAATACTGATTTCTTCCATCAATAAAAGATAGTCAATGTATAAATGCACATTAACACTAAGCAGTGGATCAAAACAGGACTTCTGAAGACAGCATGGAAATGAAGCTGCAGGTTGAATGTTATATAGGCCAAATGGAGTGGCCAAGGCTGTTTTAAATCTCTGCTGGAAGCTGGTATATCTTGGACCAAAGTAAATGTTAAAAGCATTATTGGCCAAGATGGACTCACACTGACATCTGGCAAATTTGTACAAAACTAGGAGGAATTTGTAGTCTTTGTCTGTGTCTAGCATTTCGATTTAGACTAACCAAAGCATACATGGTAAGTACCCAGACAGAAAAAACAAATTCCAGTATATTGCCTGCAAAATGCCAGCACAAAAGGATTTTAGAGAGAGAAATTCACATTGTCAGCTGTCAGTTCGCAGTGCAGATAAATCCCGGCATGTAATTGCAGCATTAGTCATGGTGGCTAACAAAGGCATCACAGAGCAGGTGGGGGACCAGGAGTGGAGAGCAGAGAGGTCATCAGCTGTCTGAGGCACCAGCTTTCCTCACCAGCCTCCAGCACCAGCTCAGCAAACAGGATGAAGAGCCCAAGCTGGAGAGCTGTGCTTGCTGCTGCCCTCTCTGTGCCCCACCACTGGCTTTTCCAGGGATGGCTGCCCGCCCTGCTCCCCTCACAGGCAGCTCACGTGGGCTCAGGTCCTCCTGCACCACTTGTCCAGCACAGAGGGGACACAAGTGAGCCTTCACTTTGAAGCTGTAACTGTGTCAGTGCTCTCTTGGGCTTGGAACATCATGGAAGAGGAACAAAGAAAAGCTTTTCCGAAACAGCCACATTTCTGAGATGGGCTACTTCTGAATTCAGCCTTTGGGTTAACAAATGTGTGCCCCTGCAAAGGTGGGATGAAACTCACTTTTCCACACTCAGAAGACTCTTTTGAAGAAACAGCCCTACCCTTTTTTTTTTTTTTTTAGTAAGTCAGTACCTCACTGAGGGCTTGAATCTGGAAATATAGTCCTCGTAATGATTCCATCAGTTTGTAAAGAGTAGTAGGGGAAGAATATTTCTGATAGTGGCATCTCTTACATTGTCATTGTTTGCTCCTATGATGATCAGAATTGCAAATACGGGACTATGGGAATAACCCATGAAGCAATGTGCTAGATTTGCCATCACCTGAAGTCATTAAATAAAGTGCAGAAATCTTTGAAAAACACATTCTAGCTCATTCAGAGGACAAGTCCATGTCATGGGCCTGCATTGTACAGCTGAAGGCTATGACAACAACAGCTCTTGTGGGTAGTAAAAGTCATGAGTATTTGAATCTGCTTTGCCAGAGTGATTTGGATTTCTTTTAATTCTGAGATTTTGGGGGCCTTTCAGCATTCATATTTGTCAGCTTGAAGAGTACCATCAAAAACAAAGGTACAAAGACAAGCCTTTCAGGATATAAATAGATTAATAGTTCCCAGAGGGAAAGGTAACTGAAAGACCCAGGCTGATTCTGAGGCATTCCAGAAGGCTGCTATTAGACAAAGCCTTCCCCAAATCCCACTGTTAAGGGCATTTGAGGTGGAAAGAGGTATTGGCTACAAGACAGGCACTCAAAGGACACGACCTAGGGGGGGTAAAAAGTTCAGAAGTGTTTTATAAGGAGCTAAAAGCATCTGAGGAGAACAGCTGTTTTAAAATAAAGAATAAAGGCAGGAAGACTGAAGGCTGAAGACTGTTTCTTTCAAAGCTTCAAGAGAGCTGATACTGATGAAGAAAGTGCTTCTGCAGGCCTAAGTGGAGCACCCAGCATTGCATGAAACATAACAAACCTTCAACATTGCTCCCGTGTCCTCTTGCTGCTGAGCACTCCCTGCGCCCAGGAGGAGGAGCCATGCCAACTTATCCATCTCAAATTGCAAATTCCAGCTGGAAGCAAAGATTTTTTTTTGTTTGTTTTTATTTCTGTCTAGTCACCAGGATCATAGTGTTATAAACAGGGAGAGATTCTCAAGAGCTACAAATAAACAGTCTGCCTTAACAGCAGCTGATCCTGCACGGAGGCAGATATCACGGGTCTGTCTGCTGGCACATCACGCAGGAATAGGATGATAGGCCTGCGGAATCTCAACTTCATGATGAAGTATGCAAGGGATTCACACCGAATCCATATGAATCCTGCAAAACTGTAACACGACTCCCAAACAGAGTCTTTACTTTCCTTTAGTACCTAGCACAGTAATGCTACTGAGACACTTGCAGAGTCAGTGCTACAGCAAAATTCAGTAGCTCACACAAAGTAATATGAGGTAATCTACATGATTAATCAATAACATTTTGTCCCAAATTGTTAGGGTTTTTGTCAGATTTTTGATTCTACCAACATTCTTAATGAACAGTTAGTCTCTCAAATCATCCCAAATCCACACTGGCAAAATACTGGAGCGTCCCTGGCTGTGGACAGGGAGGAGGATTTTGGGAAGGGCCGTAGTTAAAAGTGCGACACACACAAAGAGCAGCCTCAAATTTTTGACTTGATTACTCATGTCAGACCCCTTTGGAGTCCCATAAAGAGCACATAAAACCTGACATTTCTGGAATGATGTAGAGGGAGAAGGTAGAGCAGGAGTGAGGAGAGAAGAAAGGAGGGGCTGAGAAATCCATTTTCCATGGTAATATGATCAAGAAGAGCAGGAAGAGAAGGGCTGTGCTCCAAAGGAGTTAGAGAAAAAGAGGTTCAAATACCATGAATGAGGAGACATCATGGGCTGCCCCATGTTTTGGAGCCAAGAAGCAGGTAAGAAGAGGATTCAGACCAAAGAGGAAAGTAGCATATGTGAGAGAGTAGGGGAAGCTGGGGAAGTGGAGGTGGGAACAAACGAGAAGGAAATGGCATTTTTTTCTTGGCAATCAGTGAATCCTTCTTACAGTTTACAGAGAATATTGCCTTTCCTTGGAAAAGCTGGTACATCCTCTGGAGGCTGATAGCTTTTCAGCAGTGAGGTGCCCTGTGTACCAGAGCAGTTTGGTGCACAAACAAGCAATGGATTTGTTTGCACATTTCTCTAATCCATTGGCAAAACCCAGGATGGTTGCAGAAAAACTGCTCCCTGACATAACTTGCCTGAAAGAGAAGCCTCATAGTAACCCATCAGTGGTCTGTGGGGTGCTCTGTAGCACAGATCAGCAGGCTGGGAGAGGAACCACACCTCTTCTGCCCATGGATTCATGAGAGATCCAGGACTGTGCCAGTCAGGAGAGCCGACTTCTGTGCATGCCTTGAATGCACCTGGCATTTAAATGCATAGGACTGAAGCTGCTTGTAGTCTCTCTGGAGACAGTTCTGCATTTGTCCAGCCCTTTACCATAACCTCATAACCCTACAATTCCCCAGTATCTTGATAAAAACATCTTGTTTCCTCCTCTGAAGAATGCAGCAATATAATTAATAGTAAGAGCTACCCCAAAACTGTATGCATTCTCTCATGTTCTCAGCCAAGCAAATCTTTCATTTTGTCGGGTAATTTCTTTTTAATGTGGTGGTTGCTATTATTTCTTGATAGTGATAAAAGACCTGAAGCAAAATTCTTTTCAGAGAATTCAAGAGGAAAAGAAAATCTTTGTTGGTGAAAGGAGTGTATTTAATGCATGCAGAAGGTGTTAATCAAAAATCCTTAAAGCTGACATTATAGCCCTAAAAATCATGAATATTTCGAGTCTTAAATGTCTCAGTTATCATCACAGAACACGTCTGCCATGGCACCCATTTCTTTGGCCTGAGGCATTACTACAAAATTAAAAATGGGCATTTGGAGCTGGTAAGCTTTGGTCTAATTGGGTATGTGGTAGGATCAAATCATAATATGCCCATGATTTGCTGATCTCATTCCTCCCTTCTGGCAAGGGTTTGTCAAGGGATACTAATGGACTCTTATAACCTACTGATGTTTTACAATGTAAGCTGATTTTTGTAACTTATTTTTGTGTGTGAGTTAACAACCCACACCCCACCCCACAAGAAAAAACCAACACCTCACTTGAAATTTCCATATGAACTAAAGGGCGGAGTTAGTTTTCTAGCTGTTATAATTCAGTAGGTATGACATTTACCTCTCTGTGTTTTTCTGCAGCTAGCTTAGTGCACACCACACTGTGCAAAGTTGAAAATCAATTAATTTTGGAAAAAATTTCTTTTTATGCACTCTCTTCTGTGGATCCAATTTCTCATCTGTTCAGGGAATTCTTTTGGCATGAGCAGAGGTAAAACTGATGAATATTAAATCTCTGCAATCTTAAAGAGAGTAGTACTTACCCGAGTTTCAGTGAAATACAGATGTGTGTATACATCTACCTAGATATATGCATTTCATATACGTATGAAGACATGATCGATGCATAGGTTTTTGTTAATTTATAGACAGAGGTTCTAAATTATAAAAAAAATTATCCTTTGAAATGTCAGATAGAAAAAAATTAGTTCTGCAAATGAGAAGTGGCATCAGTCATCAGTGGAAGGAGTGTATAGAATCTGAAACAGCAAAGCAATTGAACATGAAAAGTTTGGCATAGAAAAGAAGGGTGAGTAATTTAAACCCACTCAGGAACAGGTGTGACTTGTTCATAAACCAGTTAGGAAAAAAAATTGTTCAATTGCTCCTCTCTGGTAAATAACAAATTACCATAGTAACTCCATTTTCAAACAACATATGCATACATTTTGTTACAGAAAAGCCTGAGTCAAAAGCTGCATTTTACTACCATACCATGACTTCTTTCCTAACTTTAAGATCCAAATTCTGTGAACTTTCAGCTCCTTATTTACATAGGCTGCCTCATCCATAACCTGCAAAGACCATCTTAAGGTTAACTGTATTGCTCAATCCATGCTTAAAACATATTCTGCTTCTTTGTTGAGACCATTACATTGAGCCAATTCAGCCAATAGCTTTTATGATAGGGAGAGTAAATAGCTGTCATTCTGGGGGTGGATTACAAATTATTTTTTAAAATCAGATGGGTCTTTCCAGCAATTGCAAATTACCTGAGGCATATTCTTGTATGCAAGTGTGTATTTAACTTTATAATTGTATATCTATGTGGTGGTGGTGGTTAGACATTTGTAAGTATTTTGATTTCCAAGAAGGAGGCAGGTTTTCAATTAATTTAACTGAGTGACCATACAGAATACAAACCTTTATGTAGGGCTACACAGCCCAGGCTGAGCAGGAGGAGTCCCAAACCCCACTGTTCTCCAGATCTGTAGTACAGCATCATACACTGACTCGCCTCCAAATCCTGCTCCAGACTGTGCAGTAGAAAGGTTCATGAGGAGCAATCCATCTGCAGCATGCAACAGTCGCATGATTTGTGATTAGTCTGTCTTTAAAAGTCAGCCAGTGTCAGTGCCTCCAGAGCTGGATTTGCAAACAAATACATAAGGGCTATGCAGCCTCAGCTAGGTAGCATCATTTTAACATCCTGAATCTTTGAAATATGGATGATTTGGATCTTACACCTTGAAGAGTTACTGGTTTTGTGCAGACTCATATTGAGGGGCGTCTCACCTGTTCAAATTAATCTGTCCAGGCTGAAAGTAGTCTCCAATTGGGCTTCAGACTTGAAGAGATGATCAGAATCTGCTGTTGTTGACAGGTTTCCGTTTTGCAATCAGCAACAAATAGGAGTTTATTCAATGTTCCCATAGCCATCTGTTGCATCTATGATGGCAATTTCAGTCTGGATCCTTCTATCCTATTCATGTTTATGTGATTCAGATGGCCAAAAATATCAGAACAGGCAGCAACATAACAAACACTGACACTTTCAATTTGAAAAGTATCTTTGAAAAGTATGCCAGAAGGTTGGCCCAATAAAGACAAGACATGTATGCAATTGTAAGCTCTGGTTCCCCATCCTCTTTTTTCCAAACAATAAAGGAAGAAGATGAAGTAGAAAATATAGGCACTTATTCCTTAGCCAGTCTCATCTCATAGTTCATTGGAAATCATTTTTGCATGAAGAGATTCTCTGAACCAAACCACTCAATCATCAATAGATGCAGTGAAACAAATCTCTTCTCATTCCATTGGAAATATGCAAACAGTAATACATCTCTTGCCTGAAGAATAATTCCCTGTTCATAGCATGGTAATTTGTCTCACAGAATTATCTTGCTTTACTTATTCATTCTAGAAGATTTTAAAGGAAAGGGAAAAAAANTCATCAACAGTGCAAACACAATTAAAAGTCCACCTGTGTCCAGTGACTCAAAACAATAGAACTGCAAAACGTTTTTCAGATCACTCTGTGTGGGCTGCACCTATAGCAGAATTTTAGCCTGTGGAGGGTGTGCAGTTTTGAAAGTCTCCCAGTTGTCCCCACCTGCAGTACCTCGGGTGACATCATGGAGATAAGTGCAGTCCGTGTATGTAAGCTGTGCCCCCCCCAGTGGAGCTAAACCATCAGATGCCTTTCAGGAAAGCACCCAAGGCACACCAGCCACCCTTAGGTCCTCAGTCCAAGCAGGAAGGTTAGAGCTAGGCCAGGGAATGCTTCTCCATCTTGAAATGCAGATAAACACCCAGTTCACAGCCTCAGCTCCTCGTCTTTTCGGATAGATTCCTCTTGGGTTGCACCATTGTATAGATACAGGTTGTGCCACAGAGCTTTGCTTCAAAGGACTTTCTTGCATGGAGTGATTATGTCAGTTGGATTTTACTGATTTCTTTGGTTTCATTACCTACCTTTTCATCTTTGTATTCAGGTAAGAAATGTAATTCTGCACGGGTATGAAGTTATCATATCCTCGCCATAAGCTGAGTGACACGATCACTTGTCTTGTCGGATAGTTTTACAGTGCTATGCATCAGCTGAAAGGCTGAGAATTAAGCAAATAGTCCAAGGTTTTTTATATCTTCCCTAAAGCCACAAGGAGATGTAAGTACTGATATGAAATGACACTACATTTTGTTTGGGAAAATTTTGCAGAGTTGCTTTAGCCCAAGATGGCAGCTATTATGTAAGTAGCAACAACATGTTCTCTTGTAAAGTTTTCATTTTCTTCTTTTTCATGAGGAACAAATGTACTTTGAGCTCAGTTAGCTCTCTCTTTAGACAATGAAAACAGAGCAAAGTGCTTAAATCAGCACATGAACCTTCCTGAGAAAAAAATATAGGGGCTTGTCTTAAAACAGCCCCTCCCAACATCAGATAGATGCCTGAAGCATGCAGAGATGGAGCAGAAATACAATACTAGCAGCTGGAAATGGGACAAAGGTGAAGGTAAAGAATCCTTCCTTGCAGCATTTTTTTTTTAGCTTTGAATTTTCAACTTTGAAATTTGTGACCTTTGTTGAAATGACTGTCACACAGCCACAAAGCATCACCTCTGACCAGGACAGTCATCCCCTGGGCCCTGACTTCCTGTATCTCCCACGGGCAGAACAGAAGCAGAGCAAAGCTACTTCTTTCCCTCACCTCAGAGCAACATCTAGTCTGCATGGGTACCCCAACACAGCTGCTCTGTGAGATTATCAGTAGCCATGTTAGTGTGAGAGACATGCAGATGGAAGTGAAAAGAGTAATGGATGTGGTTGCTGTTCCTCGCCTCACTTTTCTGGTCATCCTTGAATGCTCCTCGGTCAAGAAGTTCCTCAGTTTTATTATAGCCAGTGCTTCACTGCAATCCATGAAGAACTTTTCTCATGATTCCTTATAATACATAGCTGATGAGTTATGTTGCTCAAGAAAGAGGAAAGTCAGAAGACACTTCAAGCTTCATAAATTTTTCTTGAAAACTGAATGATGAGACATACTGAGAAGTGTTGCTTCAGATACTATTTCTTGACCTTTTTAAGCTGAAAATCACCGCATCTTTGCAAAATATCACTCCTTTTCATTAACAGCCAAATAGAATTTAACCTAAGCTTTAAATAGTCATTTATTAATTCTCTTTTTCCTCATCCATATTGATTCTAATTTTCCACATTTTCACTTATTTGCATATGTAGAAATGTGTGCATTTTGAGAAAGTTTTTTAATGGATTTGATCTTTGGACCAAGTCCAAAGATGTCTCCTGGACTTCTCACATCTTGGGAGCAGCAGGTTGTTATACCCTTCTGAGTGCAGCTACAGTCTTCTGTTGGAGACTGATCTTTATTTTCCTCAGAGACTACAAACAGTCAGGCTGCTTTAGGTTTTATGCTCACAAGCACTTTTTTTAACCTTAGCTGAGAAGGGAAATCTCCAGTATCTCAAAAAACCCTACACTCATTCCTTTCCTTTGTTCCAAATATTACCTGCATTTTTAAACCCTTTCCTTACAGTGAGAATAGCCTCCTTGATAAAGCTTCTTGTGGGGGGGTCCCACAAGGTCAGCTCTGTCAGTCTGGGTTTCCTGATTTGGTTTTCCTCCATCCATCTATGTCCAAGACCAGCTTTCAAAGTGACAACTTATTTTGTTCTGTAGCTTCTTACAGGGTGTGAAATTTCACCGAAAGCATCTCATGGCTGAGTCCCAACACTGTCCAAAAAGTAACAGGAATTTCAAAACTACACATGGATTTTTCCATTTATACTGGTGCATTATTAATTAAAATTCAAATGGAAATATTTTCTCTTGCCTCAACAGCTGTAGAACAGCACAAGCTTCCTCATCCTCAGCATTTCAAGAGCATTTATGGAATTCCGTGTCTGTCAGCCACCCTTGGAAATAACCAACAAACCTAAATAACAGCTATCCAGATATCTTAAATTCTGACTTTGGTTCATTGATTCTACTTTTCTAGTAAAATAAAATGGCACTGTGTAATTTTACTCTTTTCTTCATTCATAATTGCCCTTTTGATTTTGAAAATAATGCTTCTCACTGACTGCAATGTGAGCTGCATTCAGTTTGTTATGTTATCTAAATCTGAGAAAATACTATAAAGCTCACACAGTTCCTCTGAGGGACAGAATGTTCTCATTTCTTCAATTACTCACATTTGAATATAATGTTCACAAAGACATTTGCATTTGTTCTTCTTTCTTATAATTGTAAACCTTAAGATTAGCACTGTTGTTTAAAATAAGATACATTTGGGTCAACAAGTCTTTCTAAACTTAATTTTCATCACTGAAGTTTGCTCTTTTTGTTTGTTCTAGCTTTCATTCAGACATTTTAAAATGTTCTTGCAGATTTAGGTCCAATTTGTCACAGAGGTCCTGGCCTAATTATGGCTGTTGAAACACTACAACTATTGAAAACATCCTTCAAAGGGACATGTTTTTCACTAAACTCGGCAGAAATCTCCCCATTACATGAAGGGTCACTGAGGTGGATCTCAAGCCCACCACCACTCAAGCATAATTATTCCCTTTGACGCTTCTGCTTGTAGCTCCACCCTCACGTCTGCACCAAGTCTGGCTGTGTCAGAGCTGGCCATGAGGAAGGACCTGACGGGGTTCCAGTGCCAGCCTGGGTGGATTTCCAGATTTCACCAGCCAGGAAGCCTCACACATATAAATATAGCAAGGTAAAAGCAAGATTTTGACCAATATTTGGTTTAGCCCTTGAGTTTGGGTATTTCTACCCTTGATTTAGAATGGACATGGTGATGCTTTCCAGCTCTAGCAGGGCATTGCTGACCGAGGCCACTGCTGGCTGGAGAAATAGAACAGCAGACAGCACTGTTCCCCCAGGCTCACAGTGATATCCCCCTGGCACCCAAGGGACACAGGCACACCTTCTCCACGGGTACTGCCCCACAATCTGTTTTACACTGCTCTGGGGGAGCAAAAGCTCCCCTCTGAGGCCTGTTTTCTATTTTCTATGCACACCGACATGTGCATGTGCTTTTATAGTAGAAATTTATTACAGAAACATGGCAAGCTTTGACAGCAAAAGGTAACTGTAAAAAGAAAAATTACAAATTATAGAAGACTTTCAAAAGCATGCAATATGAAGAAGGATACTGCCGAATCAATGGCTTGGAAGTAAAGAAATACAGATATTTTATTTAAGCAGTGTGGTATTTAAAGTCGCAAACTGAGGGAAATCCAACTGCAGAATAAATAAGATACAGCAAGTGGATTAAGGACATAGGTTTATGCACACAGCACACTTCTAAGTAAGAAAGATGTATCTATATACATTTGAATCTGGATGCACGTGTAAAAAATTTGTTTATTTTTTTTTCACCCAAGGGTGTAGTTCTGAAATGCTCTTAATGAATCATTTATAGCAAATTGGTCATAAAAAACATACTTGAGGTCCAGCCTCAAGTAAAGAGTGTTTTTCTCAAGACTTGAAATGCTGTGTGGCAGCCATGCCTGGCCTGAACGGAGGCATCCTTTTCTTTCTGTTTAATGAATTGGGCTGCTCTTTATGCAGAGCAAGTACAGCCAGTCTGAGGCACATTTGAGTAAAACCATGCTGGCAGTTACTTGCCTCAGATGAAAGAAAGTCAGGCCAGCCTTCAATGCCTTAGTGGGGTTGTGGCTGCATATCCTTTTTCAGTTCCCCAAAAGTTATGTTCTCATTAAAATGTCACCTTACAATAATTCTCTAATGTACTGGCTTCTGCCTTTATTAGCTGTTGAACTAAAGCTAGTAATGGAAAAACAGATTACCTTGAATTTACGATGGGCTAATTCCATTCCTTCTAGCCACGAATATAAATCACCCTTTGTTTACAACTGAAAGACCAGTAATTTTTAGCAGAATGAAGAATAGATGGGAAAATATAGTTTTAACTCGTGGCACAGATTGTTTTGAGGCCCCGAAGTAACAATGTGGTCAACAAGTAAAACATAAAATCAAGCTCTGGTAAAGACCAATGAATAGCGCTTTCAAATTGCACTTATTTTAGTCAGTTGAATATCCCACCATTTACCTCTGAAAATGGAATTTGACCCATGAGGGGTTCTCTGCCATAAGGATATTGTTAAAGGAAAAGTGAAATCCAAATCAAATAAACAAAAAAAATTAGGAGAGATAGTAGTAGCAATTATTATAAAGTCAGGAGTAACTAAAAGTTACCAGATCCCAAAGTCACAAAGAAAATTTCCACAGATCATCTTTGGGACAAATAGTAACTCTGTTATTGCTATTTTTTTATCCTGCTTTAAAGCACATAAAGAAAAGGGCAATGAATAAGAGTGTTAAGCAATGTCCCTCACTGAGTCAGTATAGCACAGGAAAAGGTCCCACCTTCATAGGTATAGGAAGGAAGCAGGGATTCATTATCACATGTTAGAGAGAAAATGATGAACCCAGATTTGTAAAAATAAGCAGCAACATTGCATGTGAAAATTCTGAAAATACATTTAGAAAATTTTCCTAAAGGCTTTTTTTTGTACAGTTAAAAAAACTGTAATTCTGTAAAAAGTAGATGAAAAATGTGTTAAAATGATCAGGTCCTAGGATAACAGTTTTATTTCTTCTGCAAATTATTTTCTATATGTATACAAATCTAATTACCTATACTTTTCTTTTCCTTTTTGTTTTCCAGCAACACTGATTTATCTGTTCTGTTTTTACCAACTGGTAAAAAGAGTCGATACAAAGTCAAAAAAAAAAAAAAAAAAGAAGTAGAAGTTAAAAAAAATTAAAAGGGAATCTGTTGGGACAGAAGTTCCCTGAGGAACAAAATGAAATTAAACATTTTAGATTATCAGGTAAATACCATGTCAGCCTCACATAAGGGACAGTATTTTCATTTGACTGGTTCAAAGATAGCAATCCTCAAAACTGTTAATGGTCCTTTTGCTTTCCAAGTAAAAGAATGCCATAGTTGAATTATAGATTTAACTATTAGGGTGGAAAACATTTTATTCATTTTGTCTGCATACAAAAAAGCAAACCAGAAATGAATGCTTTTAATCTTTTCTCCTGTTTTTTCATCTCATGTTCTGTTTGGGTTATGACCTGGACTACTGGATACACAGGAATTATTGCCTGGTTTAAGATATCAGAAGAATAAGTGAATACACTGATAAAAGCTGTGGCTAATGAAAGACACAATCTCATTCAGAATACCCACAGTAATTAGTTGATTTTAAAAACATCTTGCAACCATCTTCCTCTTAGCTTCAATAACCTAAGAATCCCATTCTTACTCTGGAGGAGATGCCAAATGTTTTCCTGATTACTACATTCAAAAACAGATTTAGTTTTGCCCAGAAAGCAAAGTTTATCAGAGAGATATTTGGTTTATGTCTCAACTGATATGTGATGGAAACTCTTTTCCTCCAAACTGCAAAACAACTGGTATCTGCCTTTTATTTGATAAAGTCTCCCTGGAGGAGTCTGTCAGGAATCTACAGCTGAGACACTGGGAAAATATCTTCCTTTCTTCAACCATTTGGTTGTTTCACTTATTTAAAGCCTAACTCCTTTTGGGTATTTTACTCTTCAAATGTACAGTGAGATCTTTCCTTGTACATGGTTTAAGGAGATAATCACTGTTGTCAGCTGTGCCATTTTTATTTGGCTCACAGATAATTTGTGTTTTTCCTGAAGTTCCTAGACTCTTTGGCTGAAGCAATTAAATAAGAGTTTGAGGGAGGAAGGTTCTTAGCTCTTGTGCTTAGAGGAAGAAATTTTTAAAAACTTGAACATTAAAACAAATGCAGAGGACCCGATACTTCTAAAATGGTAAGATTTTAAATCCTTTCACGACTTCTTAGTACTCACTATTATCAAAAAGGCTGCAACACTAAACAGAAATGATAATAAAAATGTTTGCTAAAAATGATCCTCCATTAGCAAACAATAAAGCTATTGATTCAACAATGAAATTTAATCAAAAATTAATAACCCATGAGCCCACATAAATGTCTTTTTTCTCTGGCTTCAGTTTTCCTCCCATGAGAAAATCTTGGCTCTCATTGCCTTCCATGTCTTTATGCTGATGGTTGCATAGGTCTGTCTTTGTAAATAATTATAACAGCCCTCATCCATCAGTCACATATGACTTTCATTTAACAAAGCTGATATATCCTAATATGTATTATATATGCTCTGAAGGTGTTTTCCAATCTCCTCTCACACAAATTTGGAAGGAAAATGTTTTCTGACTTACAAGCCTATTTCAGGGTCTGCCTCTTCTGTTTCTTTGTTTCCCTCTGTGTGTTCCCACCCTTCGAAATTTCTATGTAGATCACTCATTAGAAAATTCCTTTAGATAAACCAGTTCTGATGCTGAGGTTGCCTGCCCTGACAAGCAACCAGTTACAGACTGTTACACCTAATGGCACCTGTAGCTTGGGCAAGCATTATGTGTCCAAGTGACCCTCAGAATGAACCCGAAACTCCCTCCTTCAGCTCCCTCACACAGCCTTTCTCAGTGATTTTGAAGCTTTAATTTCCTCCAGCCCATAAGGAAGGGGTCTTTAGGAGCACTTAAAATTGTTGGGCAGGCTGCAAAGGACGCCCATCTGATTTCTGAAAGTTTTCTTTCACCAGCAGATACTCTCCTTCTTCCCTTCTGAGGAATCTTCAGCTGCCTAATCAGGGCAGCTTGAACTTGTGCTTGCCACTTAGAAACATGTCTGTCATCTGCCAGGATCTAGCCTTGTAGTCTAAACACCTTTTCCAGTGACAATGCAAAGGTTTTTCTGAAGATTTCAGCTCATGCGGCATCAGGATGTCACAAATCTGTATGTTAAACCTTCTTCTAACTTAAAGCTTTCTTTATAGGAGGTCTTCTTCCTGAAGGAAAAAGATGAATCATTACAAACAGTTTCAAATAACTTATTGATACAACACACACAATAGAAGCAGCAGAAAGCAGGGACAGGAACATTATTAAGATCGTGACAAAAGGGAAAATTAGAATGAAGACTTTAAAAATGCTAAACAACTTTAAAAGAAATGTAACTTTTGCAAAATACTTGGGGGTTTTGAATTTCATGTTTAAGGAACTTATTACTGATCCTCTCCTGAGTTCATTTGTTCCAGCATCCTGATACTGTGGCACAAGGGATTATGCAACAAGACAAAAAAAACAACTTCAAAGCACAGAGCAATTATTCAATGGCAAAGAGAGAGAAGCAGGCAGGCAGCTGTATTTAACCAGCTGTAAGGTTAAGCACAGATGTGTTCCCCACCCCTAACAAAGTACCGGGAGTGCTTTGGCTGGCCCAGCAGGCACGAGCAGGGAGGGGCAGGCTGGCCTCTGCAGCTCCACAGAGCAGGTCTTCCTTGTCACAGGGTTATCCATGTGCACCTGCTCCTGATGGCACTGACCATTTTTACCTGTGAGCTTGTCATTCACAACCAGCAGCTCCAACCAGCACAAGCAGTGTCCTAAAATTTTTCCATTACTTTTTCATACCTTTCCACGCTGATGTTTTTCCTCTTGAATACACCAGCTACTTCTGATCTTATCAGAACAATCCTACTTCTGCCAGTAATTTTGTCTTTCTTATCTCCATACAGACTTTCTCACATCTCTTTCAGACTTGTCTGTGTGGAGGTTATGCAGCTGTGCTGCTTCAGAACTGCATCTTGGGTCCAAACACACGATCAGAGAGAGACCCTGGGTGGCAGGAGAGAGCTTACAACTGGGTCCACAGAGAGGGGGTTGGTTAAAAACAGCCATAATAAATTCCTAAGCACATTAATATAAATTCCTATCATCATCATGTATCCACACACACACATCAAAAAAAAAAAAAAATTCCTTCTGAGTTATAAATATCTTACTCCTGTAAGCTAGCTAGTTAAAAAGGACTTTACAAGGCAAGCAACCTATGGCTAGGACAAGCCACCTGATTTTTCACACTAAAGCAGTATATCAAACCCTCATCCAGCATCCCTAGGCACCCATAATTCCTAACTTATTTAGAGCTTTAGGGGCACAACATCTGGAAGACCAGACATAAAATGGCAGAAAAGCATTGAAGGTCATGCAGGATAATTTACCTAAGCTTTGAGTATTTGATAGATGAGAGGGCTGTTACTCGTTGGAAATATTAGGAAGCATTACGAGAACAAGTGAGAAACAGAAATTTATAGGTTCATAAATTTTAATGCCAGAAGAATCATCTAATCTGACCTGCATACCATAGGCAATGAAATTCCACCAAGTAATTGCCACGTGAAGCTCATCAATTTGGGGCTAAAGCAGCACTTATCTCGTCATAGTAACAATTATCATAGAGCATGAGGTAACTACTTTTTAAGAGCAAGAGAAAGAAGAGAAGGAAATTTTCCATTGCAAATCTATCCGCCCCTTTTCTCTACATGGCTTCTGGAAATTTTCAGAAAGCTGTACTGCAGTAAGGTTACAGAGAATAAATGAGAAGTACCTATGCAGTTTGCACATGATACTGCACTTCTTGAGTATCTAGAAACTACAGAGAAGAGGGTAATAAATTATTTTTATGCAGCAAACAAGAAACAGGGATTTAAAATAAGCAAGAAGAAAACTAAAGGTGACACAAAGCATTTACACACAAGAAAAAATACTCTTGGTAAATGGAATGTAATAAAGCTGCAGCATATATTTACTTTCAATAGCTTTTCACATTAGAAAATGATGATCATGAAAAAAAATTATAACAATAACCCAGGATACATGGAGTTTCCCTCTGTAAGGAAGTTATGGAAAACAACAAAAGCACGTCCTTTGCAGAAAATATTATAAGCCGGGAAGGTAGTTAGGTCTCTGTGACCTATGCCAGAGCAGGAACTGTGGACAAAATAACAGCAGAAGCTGAGCATAAAAGAAAGGAAGTCGGTACATAAACAGGGGAGCTAAGGAAATCTCATTTCACATGGATTTGTCTTGCAAGTGGCCAAGTAGCACCTGACACCTGCTCACCACAAGAAGAGCTTCTCCACGCACCACGACTCCCACCATATGACACACAGTCTCTCCAGTGTCCCACAGCTGCCCCGCAGTGCTCCCAGGGCTCCCATGGGACAGAGCCCCCACCTGCCCATACAACCCTTCCCCATCCACCTCTCGCTGCCTGGGCAAGAGACAGCACAAGCAAGAGAAGGGGCCACAGTCACACCGACTTCCCATGCTGGCCCACTGGGGGGATGCCGACAACCAGAGCTGAGGCATGACCAAATCCTCTGGTTTTTTCACTCAGAAACAGAATCAATGAAGTCAGTGTTCTCTAATCAGGCCCTGATTGTTACAAAATTTTTAAGACTTCACAGTCTTTGAGGCCTCTGCCTAAATTGATAAAAAATGGACAAAGAAGGAGAAGTGGAGGAGGAGAACGGTGAGATAACACAATCTTATTCACTTTATTTCTCATGAAACCAGACTAAAAATATAAAACCATGTAATGTATTCATTAGGGGAAAACAGAGAAGAAAAAACATGCCATCATCATAAGACTAAGTCCTGACTTGCAGGCTTAATATTCTTGCAAATAAAGTACAAAAGTCCCTTTTAACTGAGTCATCAGGATGTCTAATCAGAATAATTAGGGGATCTCAGTCATATTCATTATTTTTGTTTTAATTCTATGTGGGAGGTTGAAAATCAAATCTACACATTTTGGTCAGAAAGAAGGTCTTTGTGGCTGTCTCATGAAGGAGGAACACACTTCTAGGTGTTTCATGAGAAGAACAATATACAATTAGCAGTACAAAGGATGATACAAAATGTACCCATCTAGCAAGTGAAAGAATATCTAAGTTAAGGCTTGAAATTAATAAATGTATAAATGGATTAATTAAATAAATGCAATGCCAAAAGCAACTTCTGTCAGAACTAAATGATTATTAGACAAACATGAATGTCATTTTTATTTCAAGTTCCTTATTTCCTTTAACTATAAATGCCATAGAATACACACTTACATGAGTAAGTGTTTAGGTAAATAGCACTTCTATAAATACAACAAACGTTTCTATAAATACAACTGCATCCTGATGAAGAATAATTATTTTTCTATTTTCTCAGATCCTTTAGCAATAGATACTTGAATAAATGTGAGACAGCATCATTCTAATAAATGACTGTAGGATGTGCAGCCAGAGAGATGTAAAGGAGACAGATCATGAATTATTTATCATTGTCACTGCTACAGCTTTTTTGCAAAAAAATAATGCTTGACTGCCACCTGGGACATGGGACGTTTGTCCTCCTAACTTGGTGGAATTTGATGCTACTGGTAGAAGGACCAGGACCTATCTCAGTGATAAACCATGGACGAGACTTCCAGTGATCTCCTACCTGGGTGTAAAAGGACATCCAACCTGCCTATGGTGCTGTTTTCAGAGCAGTATTTTGTACCTTAAGTTCTTCTTCTAGAACCAGTTTTTGGGTAACTGCTGCTTTCTTCACAAGGGAACTTCACGATGGAACAATACGGAACTTCTCCCCTGTCCAGTTCTCCCTGTTTTTCAGTGTCCCAACAGGAGTGAAAACTCCCATCCGCCTAATGCTGAACTTCAGCAGCTCCAGTTTTACATCTTGCACTCCAGTTGTTCACTCTCACTTTCTGCTATATTCAGTGGAGAGAAGCACTTCCGTGGTTGCTTGACTTATTTTAGGTACCAACTTTAAGTTTGAAACAATACATTTAAAATAAATATGTCTCTCAGGATTGATTCTTGTTGGTTGATTCCTATTGGTTTGGTTTTTTTTTCCCCTTAGAGGGGGTAGAGGTTGTATTTACAGGACTTAATTATTCTAGTTTTAGGCATTGAATTTAAGGTTGAAATCAATTTTGCCCAAACAGTACCAATGTGCTCTGAACCGAGGTACATGATCTTTTCATTGCACTCAGAGATGTCTAGAAGGAAAAGGCACATTTTGTAGATGCATTTATTGCAGTGAGCTGCAGCAGTGTGGAAGCTGTCCTGGTCCAGGCAGATGGAAGAGGCGATCTGAGGACACGCAACATGCCAGAGGCTGCAGGTATGGTAGCCATAATTCCTATTACAGCTGACACTGAAGCTGATTGCTTGATGGAATAACTACTGAAGGTTGCAGGAGGCTGCCAAGATTCATACATATGCACCAGGAACCCTACTGAAATATAGGAGAGCAGCAGCAGACTTCAGTCCAAGTCATGGGGTTACAATGACCATTTTTTTCTGTCTTCCAGTGTAGAAAAAATAATTAGTCCTGCCCACTAATTATTGTCTTAAAAACAAATAGCTATAGTGTTCTTGTTTTGTATACCTTGCTTCTAAAATTCCTTTGCATTATACATGTGTAGACACAAAAGTCTACCACTGAATTTTCTGTTGAGATTCCCATGCATTAGGGTTATCAATGATAGAGAGAAAGCAGGCTGCCATGGGGACAGAAGCAGCCTGGAAGAACTGAAAGACCTTCCCACTGGCTTGTGAAGAAATGTGCATCACCTTGAGAAGCAGCTCATTTTTGAGCTGAAGGGAACAGCTCAAAGCCAAAAAGTTGTGCAAGGCAGCTGTAAAGTCTGCTATTATTTCCCCTCACTGTACTTGTCCTAAATAGAGTACATGTTTCTTAGCCCTGCATTTCAGACTGGTAAACTCGTTTTCCTGGGAGGTGCAGGTTTGCCTGGTAGACTGGCAGCTTCTAAGGAGGTCCTTCAAAGGTGCTGCTGAAGGTGCTGGTGGAGTCCTGGTTGTCTCTCATGAGGAAGCACCTAGCCCCCACCTAGGAGCACCAGCAGAGCACCTGGTCTGCTCCCCTGAGGTGCCAGGTCAGAGGACAGTCAGGCCAGGAGAGGAGAGCATGCCATGACCAGGGTGGCAGGGAGTGTGAGGGCAGCTGAGATCATCACAGTAAACTCACTACCTCCAGCACACACAGCCACCAGGAGAGGAGCAACTCTCAGTTTATGTACACGGCCTTGTATTTTCCTGTAGTTAACTGAGAAAACTCAGGTTCTATTTTGCTAGCTACTGCATGTATATATGAATGCAAAGATGGCCGTGGGTGGAAGACCTTAAATGATATTCACATCCCAAACAAAGATGTGAATTCTCAGGTCAAGATAAATATGTTTCCCTGACTGATCCTTTCTATTCATGGCTCTGGCTTTGTGCTTACTTTTCATGACAGGAGCAAGGGGTGGGTGCAGCAGATTCTGCGTGTGTTTCCTTTTCGGGGGAGAAAGTGGCTGACAGATAACAATTCTCTGATTTCTTGATTCTATTCACCAGCCTCCTCCCTCCCACAGTGTTTCTGCAAAAACGTCCTTTATTTCTTTTCTTACCACTAGATGGTAGTAGCAGGTAGAGACTTGCTTTTTTTTTTTTTTTTTCCCCCTCTCTTTCTCACTCCCCTTTGTTTACACTCTGGGATTAGTTTTAGGACTCTGGTTCTAGTAAAAGGTTTATTGTTTTCTCTGAATGATCAAATTATTATGCAGATACTAAAGATTTGAAACGTTTTCAAAATAACCATTTTCTTCCTTTTCTACACCCCCGCTCCCCACACGCCCTTGCTGAATGCAGTGTGGGTGCAGACCGCAGGCAGCAACCATTATGGTCAGAAACAAGCCTCACTTGCCTACAAAATCCCTCTGAAGATTTTCCTATGTACTATTAATTACAATCAGCGTTTTCAGTAGTTGCTTCTTTATGGGTAGTAAGGGGCACGAGCAGCTGTTCTGAGGCCTCTGAAGCAGCCCTGTGCTCTCCTTCAGTCTGCCTTGCCTTTCTTTCCCCACTTCCTGGGCTTGGGTGGGAAGAAGCATTCCCAGCCCTGGCAGGTCTGCAGAGGGATGCCTGCCATACGGCTGGAACAAGGACAGAGCCAGGGAAGGGCGCAGCTACGTTTCCTGACATTGTCAGCCTTGGAAAATTTTTAGGAGAGGAGTAACTTCCCCATGACTCCATCTGTTTTGATTTTTATATAGGACACATTCTTGCTCTGCAGATGCAGCCAATAATTATTAAAACATTGTCTTAAATTAGTGCAATCTGTGCCAAACCCTCTCTAACAGTTCATCCATGTGTTCTGTATCAAAGATATTTTGCACCACCATATTCGAAAGGAGAGAAAATACAGTCAGTGCAGCTGTCATTTGATCATATCAAATATTATCCTTGGCTACTGATAAAGTAACACAAAAGCATCAATTAGCAAGTGCTTGATGACTAAAGTATGGATTTTAAGACTGCATTTCCTCTATAGAAATTTATTATAAATGGATGAGTTCAAATTAAGGACCACATGTACCAAGTACTGTATATACCCTCCCTGTCCCTCAAGTACATGCTCTTACACAGCTTACTGCATTTATGGGACCCCAAGGAGGACCCTTACGTTAAAGGGCAGGTCAATTTACTGAGAGCTATATTTACTTTTTAAATGGAAGGCACCAAACTGCAATAATGATAACTGAAGGAAGAGCCATCCTTTCATTCAGTGAGAAATAAGCCCTTTGTAGTTTTCTCAATAAGCCTATCTCACAAACATCTATTTCTACACAGATAAAAGTGCCTATTTAGCAGGCTGTTCAAGCCCATGTTCTGAAGGGATTTTCATCCTTTTTACATAAAACACAAACCAAAATAACACCCAAGCAAAACAGAATAGAAAACATATATTCTTACATCTATCAGTATTAGTTTGGATTAAAGCTTCCATTTTCCCTATGGCTACATTTGCTTTTGAGAGGTAATAAAGATATACAACTTTCCTCTTTCATACTGACTTCTTTCTGCCACAGCAGAGGAACACTTGAAAAAATAATTAAGAGGCAGATCCTCAGGTGCTGAAAATCAAAATTGCTCCAATGAACTCGAGTTATGCAAATTTTTATTAGTTGCAAAATTGGCCCCACTGGATTCTAATTGCACTTCAACATGTTATAAATAAAATTGGGAATTCGTGCTCAAATATGTAATATCGAAATATGTACTAAGTTGTAACCAATATTAAAAACGAACAGAACCCTTGCCCAGGGAAAATTGTAACTCCGACCGGGAACTGATTTGCATCCCAAAAACAGAGCTACGGAGAACAACGACCCATCAAGAAGGAATGAAGCTGGCTCTCCATATTTACATTTTCAAGGAGCACTTCCCAGCAGAGCTGATTAGATTTCTACGAAAATCTCCTCTCAGCTCAGGTGATAACTACCGGATCAAAAACCAAGATATGGAACATCATGGACCATCAGATAATCTCCTCTGGTGATGAGACATTAATCAGGAACAGGATATGTTTTGTCCACCTCAGTTTTATGAATGGGGTACCTCATGCATATGTTGATTGACTCAAATAATACCCAAGATCTGGACTTTATGGGAAAAACTGTATAAAAGCAAGCTGCTAGAAACAGTGGTTGTGAACAGAGGGGGGTCTGATGCGATAGAGGTCAGATCTGTGTTCACCCAGTGCCAATCCCGGGCTTGGCACTGTCTCCTTTTTTGATCGTGGCTTTGCGTGTACGAATTTTTGTACACTAAATGAATTTTATAATTGTTTTATTTTAATTGGGTATAGTTATTTATTACAAGCATCTGATGTACCTTTTGATAGCAGAAGTAGGCAGTCCTAATCAACCCTTTAATTTTCACTAGAGGAAGGTTTAACGTTCAGTAAAGCATTTTTCCACTAGAATTTCTCCTTTCAATTCATAAGTACATGCATATTCTGCTCTGTAACTTCAATACTTCATATTCATTTCCAGGTACCTGCTCCAATTATGAAATGTTCATAGAAATGACTGCATTAATAAAGAAAACCTCTATCAGAAGAGAAATATGTTCTTATAGTTAAATCATTTGTGCTGGCATCAGGCATTTTGGACCACCTTACTGCACTCCCACAGGCCTTTTGTTGCAACAAGCCACCTAGAAATTGCTCCTCCAGCCTGACCACAGGCACTTAGCAAAGTCCCCAAATTGAGAACATTGTAACCCTGCACGCCAGTGTGCTCTGTGCTCACATGAGATATCTGCTTCTGCTCATGAAAGTCAGGGTGGAACCCCAGCAACGACAGCTCAAAAAACTTAGTTGGGTAAATACCTAAAGTTAGGTGTAGCTATTACTGTTTATGAATATTTTAAGCCAATACTGCAGTCCCACTCTTTCCCTGCCCTGTGGCACTCATTAGCACCCGCTCCTCCCCTTCTCATGTCCCTGCACAAGCAGTCAGGATATGCCTGATGAAGAGAACTGGTGGACAGGTTTGGACTAAAACAGATGTTGCAAAAAACAAGGATTCCTACCACCCAGCCCCGCTGTCCATCCTAACTACCACATGGGCACGTATTTTTCTTACCATGTGTTACAAATGTACGGAGCCAATTTC
The DNA here is from genome assembly GCA_013399195.1 of Dicrurus megarhynchus. NCBI lineage: Eukaryota > Metazoa > Chordata > Aves > Passeriformes > Dicruridae > Dicrurus > Dicrurus megarhynchus. Next base: position 212,057 of record VXAD01009455.1, read on the forward strand.
TTCAATTAAATAAAATCAATTTATTTGATAACAAATTTGGCAGAAATCCTGGACAAAAAGCCACAATGCAGAGAAACACCTCCGAGCCCGGGTGTCGGCAGCTGGGTGACAGGCAATCTGACAAGGTGTCAGAATAGCTCTGTTCACCCCGAGGTCTCGGAACGGTGAGCTTATATACAGTTTATTTCACTGGGGGCAACACTGTATTCAAAGTCCAAAAGTCTTAAGATATTTAATTTGGGTCTTCCGTTGTCCCAGCGAGAAACAATGTTCTTCCGTGGGGATGATGAAGTATTGACAAAATCTTATCTATGTCCAGGAAGGGGTTGATGTTCCTGAGATGCTGCATATCTTCATCAGATAGCTTATCATGGTGAAAATGGCCGGGTGGTTCCTCTTGAGATGGCCCATCTCCCGTTCAGCCATGACTTTAGTCTTGGTAATTTCTTCCTGGAAATCTATTCAGCTGAGAAAAGCCACACATTCTTACGGGAATTCGCCCCTCCAGAGAGTGTGCTTTCGACATGTTTTGGCTTGATACAAAAATATACATTTATATCCTACACATGCATTTCTAACATTGAATGGGTATAAACTTTATAGGCACGAATTAAACACATATCTATAACAGAGAGCCTGTTTATGGACCCCCACTTTTTTTCTCACTCAAAACAGGGAGATCTTATCCATACTGCTTACTGGGATGAGTCTCCCAAGCCATGGACAGACACAGTGGTAAATGATGCTGGCGAAAGTGAGCTGGGGTAGCCTAGCCTGAACCTGTTCAGTTTATTAGTGCAGACAGAGCTCTGTGAGAGAGGGAGAAATATCTCCTAATGGTGCATCAGTGCCAGGTTCATGAAATGGAGACAGGAATACCTAATTCACCTAAAAATATGCTGTCTTGTCTAATTAGATTTGTGCGGCCTCTAATACCATCAGGGCACCATTGGACAAAAAAATAAAACAGCCACAAAAAAGTAAAACATTCTCCCACATCTCCCAAATGGCTCTGAGGCTTTTCTTTGAGCCAAGATATTGTGTTTTAACTCGGTTCAGTAGAAACCTGGTTTCATAACAGCCCTGTGTTTTACAACTGGGTTTGTAGTTTTAACCTCATCTGTCCCTGTGGTGGTGAACTCCTGGGTTGGACTCTCTCTACATGGATACAGCACTCGCTCTCCTCTCACCAGCAGCCCCACAGCTGCAATGAGCCGGCTGTCTTACCCACCCAGGACAGGATGACACTGCAGGCAATTCAACCTCCAAACCCCGCCAGGCACTGTAACATTGCAGACACCTGCAGATTTTGTGCTCAGCTAGGAAAAGATCTAATGTTAAATTGTTTCTGAATCCATGCTTTTCAGAACATTTTGTTCCGTGGTGCATGTTGATATTTTCACTTCTTGTCCCAAAGTAGATGGAAATTCCACTTTTTTTCAGCCTTTGCTGCAGCTTCTGGCTCCTGCTATAATAAAAGCAAACCAATTACAATAAAATAAAAATAGCATTTAACAAATCGTTCCGTAGATGTCTCATACAACAGTCGTGGTATTTTAAAATAAAGCTTTAGTTTTTCCAGAACACAGAAGATTTCATCACATAAAATGGCTACTTCCAATTAGGTGTGTTACATTTTGTGTGTGCTACGTATTTCTTCTTTGCCTGACTCATGGCAGGACTTGCAATGTGTAACATACAGTACATTCTGCTCTCAGCTGCTCTGGTGCAACCACATTGATTTCTGGGACTTTGCTGAGCTCTGAATTCTGTTCCCACAACTGCATGTTTGCACACTCTGCAGTCAGACTTGCTCTCTGTTACACTCCTTTGGGACACAATTTCAAGAATGAGTCAAGAGGCTTAAAAAGTGCAGTCGTGGTTGTTGTTCAACAATAGCTTGCTCCTGACAATAGCAATAATTAATCTGGGCTTTTCACTCTCACTGACGTTGTGATCAGTTCTGAGTTTTCTTTTGTTGTTTTTGGGTTTTTTTCTTTGAGAGTGACAAAGCTATGGAAAGCAAAGAACACTTTTTAAAATCAATTTCAGGAAAGGTTATTTTACCCTGCTGTGTTATTGCACGGCATGCTTTAAAATTGGCAGCTAGGCTATGTCTTGGGATCAGGTTGCTGTTCTGTTTGTTTGCTAATGATTTTGCAATATAGAAAGCATTGCCTAAAGGATAGTGGAGACAATGAATGAGTGTGTTCTTGAGAGCAAAACTCTTCATTTCACATGGCATATGAGAAGGTGTACCTCCTAAGAGGCTAGACTGGCTGTAGCTTCATAATTCACAGAATTGTCCCAGCTATAAGTTAGAGGGTAGGGCCATCCCATTTTTTTTCTATCAGCAGTGGAAGCAGATACCCCAGTTGAAGAACGAGACTATCCTGAAACCTTGTCCCAATTCCAAACAAATATTGATTGCTCTGGTGCACGAGTTGATGTCTGTGCACTGCTGGAACAGGACAAACCACAAGAGCACAGGTAAGTGTATAATCAATTTGGTACTGGCCAGTGAACTGCTGGGAGCTTGCGGTAAGATCTTATCATGGGGGATCATGCTGGATGGGGTAAGGAATATAACTTACAGTCAGTGAAATTAAACTTTTTGGTTGTCATGAGTATGGCCAGGATTTTCTCCGAGGAAGGAGGAGCCAAAAATGTCAGAGGCAAAAGGTATTTCACCTTGTGTCTGCAAGGCATGTGATCTTCATTGATACCCATGTAGGAAGCAAAGGCAAAACACATAATACCAGGATATTGAGGAAGCCTGGCATTTGTAGGCTGGGACAAATAGGAACTAATTTTCATCTTGACATTTTTGTTATCAATGAGGTATTAGTGCCAACAGCAATTCTGGAGGACTGACTTTGGCTTTATATGCCTTAGAACAAGAAATTTAGGTTAAATACAAAGCAGTTTCCGTAATAGAGTGGAGAGCACATTGACTGGGTTAAATGGAGAATGCATTTACATAGCAGACATTAACTAAAAGAGCATTTGGATACCACTGTGACAAATATCATCCAGACCGTAGCACTTGCAATAGAACTGCAGGGGTAAATTTAAGTACTTTTATACGAAAGTATCTAGGGAGAATCACAGGGTTTTTCAACTGGTCACACATCCATAAAACTGTGGGGAGAGCAACTCAGAAAAGTATTCAATACATTATTGGTTAAGTGGAATGGGAGTCCTAATACATTCATTAAAAAAAGAAAAAAAGAGTAATTCTATATGTCCTGTTAAATAATGTATTGCTGGGTTATTTTGTAAACACTTTGTAAAGATATCTGTACTGCATGAACGCTATGAAGGCATAGGGAAAGAGCTGTTATTATCACAGGATGGGTAGGGAGGGCTGCTCTTAGTATCTGAGGAATAAAGCATATATTCTGAATTTCAAGTCTCAGCCTTGCCTTTTGTCTTGATCTTTAGATGTAGAGGGGACTGTCATAACCAATTTCATCCAACAGCTGTGTCTGAGAGTTGTATGAGGCATCCCATGTGAAGTCTAGATGATTTGTATGCTTTGAAAGTTGGTTTTTACATTCTCATAATCTTTATCTTATTCATTTATTTAATGATAGCTTCAAAATCATTACTGTGAAGAGGAACACACATCATCAAGAGCGGATGAGCCCTACAAGTAAGGAAACACAAGGATCTGAAAAATATCCATATGCCAGTAATGGACATTTTACTCTCTTTCCTATCCGTTACTGCCTGTGGAAAAATTATTGTGGAGGAAGGAAAGGACTTCTTGTTTGAAGATATTCAGATGAATCTGTTTGCACTGAGCTCAGTAGAGCATCCAGAATTGATGGCTGAGGCATTATTTCAGGAACTACCTTCTGTGATCAGGAAAAAAGAGACTAATATTAAATGAATAATGGGGGAATTTATAGTGGCAGAATGTGCCTTACACACTCCACCCTTCTCCAGACTTCTCAGTTTTTCTGCTGGCACAGGTTTTCCTTAGTGGATGCATAATGACTTATGCCTCATTTTTTCTTTCAGATCTTGACTGTTCCCAGAATATTTAAATCAGAACATTTTAAGCCTAATATTAGCCAAGCAAGAAATACCAGACCTCTGGAACCCCCTCCCAGGGAGCAGTCAAAATTAGGAAGACTGGCTAAAGATACTGCCTGAACAATTTGGCACTTATCATCATTGCACATTATTTTAGTTGACATGCTTTTAAAACCTGGCCAGTGCTTTTATAGCAAAGGCATAAACCCCAGCAGTGACTGATGTACCTGCTCACTTATCAATTATATAAAAAATCCTGCTCAGGCTATGAAAATAATTCTATAATCATTGTAAAGATTGCAAAAGTCTGCTTAGGAAACAGTCAGGACTGAATATTAAGGGGGTTTTTTTCTCTCTCTGCCTATGTCATTTTGAACTTATGAGATCAGAAGGATGTAGCTGGAAGTAGGAGACAGAAAATTAATTTTGAAAAGTCACTTTATATTCTCTGCTCTTAACTGAAACTAAGCACACTCCAGAAGTATTCTGTTTCTTGTAGCAGTAAATGTATTGGACAAAGCCCAGAAAATATTTCCCAAATACATTTTACACTACATGGACTTAAAGGTAGTAATAAATAGGATAGATGGTCTTGATGAATCATGGATGTATTTCAAGTGCATGCATTCCCCTGTCTGGGTCCTATTGTCATTCCCAGACCTGCCCCTGTGTACGTCTTCCATTTCTTTAAAGTCATCTATTATATCAGCTTTTTTATTATGTCTGAGTCTCATTGATTGCAGCTGATCCATGATAGCTCTGCTCAGAACCTGGGATTCCTCCTTGAGATCGTCTCCTTGTCTGTGTTAAATTGCATTTTTGAAAAGTGGAGTGGGGGTAGAAAAAGCCTATGTGTTGTGAGTGCTGAGAAGGCACGTTGCAAAAACACACACTGTGAATTCTATGCTCACACTAGGGCATTTGTATTCCACAGGCTTGAACTTCACACGGTGCTCGACTGCAATTTTGCTGTACTTTCCCGGATAAGTTCTTCACATGCCAGTATGTTATCTTTAAACTGTCATAGCAGGGATAAGCTGTGTCTAGTTTGTGGTTCAAATGGCGAATAGAGTTTTCTCTCTGAAACCGTCCTGAAGACAAAGGATTGAAAAACTCTAGTGGCTAGAACAAAAAAGGAACAGAAAGTAAATTCAGGAAGTCCCAAAAGTAGCAGTGGTGACCTGTTTGCACCAAGGCCAGGTACATCCTGGCCATGAAGAACAAAAACTTGCTGATGATCTTTAGTAGTAACACCTGGAAAAAGTAGCTGATTGTGGATGCACCTTGTTGCAATCATGTCCAGAAAGAGGAGGAGAAGAAGGGCATCTTTATGAACCTGAACACAGAGATAGCCCATTTTGCTGTCAACCAAAGGCACTCATCCAGAGACAATGCTCAAGCACTGCTACCGATCAACCCCGTCTTGCTCACAGAGATATCCTCACTAGCTTCAATTATCATCAAATCTGACCTGCTGGATTATCAGTGAACCTTTTTATTTCTTGCATGAAGCTGGCAATGGAAATTTTAATGATCATCAAGATTATTTGCAGTGCAAGAAAGATACAAACATTATCAGGTAAATGGAGTACGATTAAGATTATCAGGAAAACAGAATAAAATAGCAATTGATGTGGTTAAGCTCTTGAAAGTTCCTGATTTGCTTAACTAATAAATTATTTGCAAAAAGAAAAAAATTTAGCAAGGGAAGCTACAGGTAAAACCTGAGACTTAAAAAGCTGAACAATGAAGCAAAGGGTGTTTCCATCGTGAGATAGCAATGGTAGCCAAGGAAAATAAAATGCGGTGATGTAGGAAATGTCCACAGCACAGGAAGAGATCACAGAAGACCATGTAAGAAAATTTTCAGTGCAAGAAAGGGTAGAGAGGCCACAGCACAGGGAGGTCAGGCCTGCATACATGAAAGCTGATAAATGGTAATTCAGTTTAAGGGTTGTACACCACGTGCTTGATTAACTGAGACATGAAGAGAAACAAGGAGAAAAAGCAAGGTCAATGGTGCAAGAGATCTTGGGGCATGAATGAGACTGTCTTTCATTGTCTTTTGATATGAGCGAACAGTGGATCATGATCGCCTTTAGGAAGGAGGGAGGTTGAGAACTGAGAGTAGAAAGTCTTACTGAATTAAGACTTCCATGAAGGAAGCAGAGAGAACAGACCAAGGAAAACAGGAAATGTTTTAAATTCTTCACAGCTCCAGAAGGAGGTGGTCATATAGCACAAAAGGGTTTTAGTTTGATAATGTCACATTGGAAGCCTGTAGGACTAAAACTTAAATCTCTTAATGGTAGGTGGATATCATAACCACAAAACCATTCATCTTCTGCTATATTCCACAGTTTCATCACCACAAACTACCATGAATAATTCAGGAAGCACTTTGACACTGGTCTCATTAATAAGACATATAATCAAGGAGATGTTTAAATAATGATGTAGGAAAGGCAGAAGAACTCAATAAATATCTAATTTCGTAAGAAGTTAAAGAAGCACTTCCCAGCCCATCCCTAGTAAAGAAGGATGTTTAACTGAGTGCCTCTGAGGTGTGGACATCAGAGAACAAATGGGTTAGGTTAATTTTTAATAAATATCAAATTACTAAGGAAATTCAGGAAGACCAAACAGTGCTAATGTTAAGTCAATGTTCAAAAAAGGATAGTGCATTGGCTGATAAGGCCTTCAGCATGGAGTCAGCCTGTGCCCAGTAATAGAAAAACTGGTAAAAGATTGAATCCATAGCAAGAGATAGGGAAATAATTTCAAGATGTTAAAACAGTTTGGTCAAATTAATCTCTTTTTTTTTGTACTACAAATTTGTTTGATAAAGGATGTGTAGCAGAGGTTTTTAAGGTATTTGCCTTAGAATCACATGACAATCTGATTAAACAAGTAGTTCTGAGAGCTAACAAAACCTGGCTTTCTAGGGAATTGTGTCTCTCTTTGTTAATTGACTGTTCAACAGTATTACACTTGGATTTTCTGTTTACTCTGCATATATCAACACAGGGCTATTATTTTTTGCTGCAGGGTATTTCAAAATGACAAACATTCTGTCATCTGTAACTACAGAAACTACCCAATGGATTCAGAAATTATTGAGAGTGATATTTGAACTCTAGTAATATTTTCCTACACATATCTACTTTTATGAAATGTATTTATCTTTAGGATATTTATCTTTCTGCAAATGTGCTTGAAAATGACAAACAGCCTCAAAAAATATTGTGGCAGATGAAAGCAAAAATAGGCACCTTTCTTCCATTGGAAAAAGAGTATCATGAGCACTGCATCAACAACAGTTAGAAACTATCTGACACATTTCAGGAAGCAGTGATCAGTGAAAAATCATAAACTAATAACAGTATTTCGAAAGAAACCTCTCAGACGTGAGTAGTAGAAAACAGCCAACTATTCTACATGTTGAAAAAACAGTAACAAGCATAAGGAAGTCATGGAAGACATTTATAAGGACCATGGAAAATACATTTTAAGAAAACCAAGTTCAAGCTCCAAAAGCTTGGAACAAGAAAGCAATCAGTAGTGTAGAACTGAGGGATGTACCCTGGAAAGCAAATATATTCAAGAAGGGTTTAGAGATGACTGTGAAGAAGGGAAGGGGGTTTATTCTATCATGAGTAAGGCTAGAAGAAAAGTGTTTTATATCTACACAAGGAAGAACCAGCAAGCTTTTAAACCAGACACAGCTAACAGGCTCCAGCACATGGCTATAAGTATGTCTATACCAGGCTCCCTAAGTGCTTGTCTTAGGAAAGAAGATGCTTCAGAAGTCAGCAAAGGCCCCTGAAACCCAAAAATTTTACTTTCTCCTAGAAAGATTGTACCGGGGTCTGTTCTTTGACATGAATTGCCCTGCTCTAGCCGTGGCCATACTATTTGACTGTTTTAACTGCAGGGCAGCATAGCCACATCCAACCTCCCTCTTGGGCAAGGTCTCTGACGTGGGAGGGAGCTAAACCCTGAATGCCCAAACTGCATCAGGAATTACTCAAGACTTATAACTGAAGGCATTTGGGGCCATGTTTTTGCGTTTGTTTTTTTTGCTCAGAGACTCAGAAGTCACCGTGGTGAGCTCTGTGCAGAACTGTGTACAGAGAGCTCTGTGCAGTACTTTACCCTCCTAAAAAGGCTGTACCCATACTGCAAACAGCTGTCAAAGCTTTTTCCTTGAGAAGCCAGTCAGACACCATGGAACAGGGTTCTCCTAAGCCTTTGATGATGTATCTTGTGGCATGCCCTGCAGCCCATGGCTCCCATGCTGACTGTATCAATCAATGAACCACTTGCAGCAACCCCACCACTCCCACTTTTCTCCTTGCCCATGCAGGGGGCTTTCTGCAATGAAAGCCAGAGTGTGCTGAGACTCTTCACCCCAAACTCTCATAGGACACAAAATGTGGAAGGTTTAGCCCAGAGAGGCAAAGTTTACCTCAAAGCATTCTAATTTCAGAGTGCTTTTTTGAGAAATGTGGGATTTTTCCCATTTTTGCTATCTCCTAAGTCTAAGAAAAAAATGTCACGTTGCAATTTCTGAGATAGACGAGAATTAATGCACAACATGACATGCTACATATTCGTCATCATGGTAGAAATCTCTGTGTATTTCTGTATCATGCAGAAAGAAGTATTTTCTGGAACCTAGAGTTCATTCAATCAATCTTTCACAGATCTTATTTCCAATCCTCAAATAAGTATTCTATCCACCTTTTTGTGCTTGCATCTTCATAGCTAATGGAATCCTGAGACATCATCTAATCAATATTCACTTATTTAATATATTCACAGGAGTAGAGTGCCATAAAAAATGGAAGATTTTTGCTTTTATCCATTTAATATAATTTACTATCTGTGTATAATGTATGTTATTAAAGCACTATAATCTTAAATCTGATTATTCAGCAGACCAATGAAAGGCATATCTACATTCCAGAACTACGTCTCTGACAATTTCAATTTTTCAGCTGTTTTCATTGCAATGTGAGTGCTGTTCAGACGGAGATTGAATAAAAGGGCTTTTTCACCTTCTCATCTTATTTCCATCTAGAAAATATTTTAACAAGTTTTTCTTTAAAAATGTTATCTCATATTTGAGAATAAGTATATCATACTTCAGCTGAAAAAGGAAAACTTCAGAAAACAACATTTGATAAACAACTGGATACCATCCTTTACATGGCTAAATAAATAATTTTAGCATAGAATTTTAACAAATGTTAGCATATCTGTCGCCTTTCATTTATCCTATGATCACCACTGACATTATCAGCAAGTTTTATGGCCCACTAATCTTTCAGCATAAAATGTAACTATAGTATCCATTATTTGGCATCTGATAATATGAATGGGTTTATGGAAAAAACTGTCACAATATCTGTTAGAATTTATAGTAATGGGTAAAATTTTCTGCCTTTCTGGTGTTTCACACCTTCTTTGAAATCAGAGAAAATCCTCTATGTAATTTTAGGACCCAGAATTTGCTTCTATTCTGTTTATGCATGGTACTATTTTGACTTTTCCAAACCCTGACTATCACTAAAATCACCAGAACAGTAAGTCACTAATGTATTCCAGATTAATGAGGTTCATTGAAAAGAAAATATCATTATATAAAAACCATCAGATTTCCTCCTTTTATGCCAAATATGACATGAGGAAGTCTTATTATCCTATTTATTCTATAGATAAAGTTTCACTTTCATCTCACCTCTTGAATTAACAGGAGTTGGAAAATTCACTAGTAACTTTAGTTTCTTAGCTCATTACAGAGGCTTTTGGATAAAACTTAACACAAATACAATTCACTGTAATACAATGGCACATCCATTGTTATTTGTTAAATATTGCCTTAAATTACTTAAATGTTAATGTATTAAAATAGAATGCTACATCTGTGCGTAACTCCAGTTTGTAGCACGTCAAGATACGTTTTTTAAACCATTTGATTCCCAAGCTCAGCAGCTCTGTTACTTTATTCAATTCTTTTTAGCTTCTAGCATCAACAGTGCTAAGAAGCACTATTGCTTATGCGTTGTAAGTGTACTACACCTTCATAATAATGTTTTATATAACATTCTCAACAATATATCTGAAGTTAATAGGAGTTTCCTGACTGACAGAAATGGTCTTTGAGTTCGGTTCTTAACCAATAAAAAAATTCTTGCAACCATCATTCTGAAATTTCTGATGTCTTCCCTCACCTTTTTTTCAGTAGAAACAAGTCCCAGATCAATAAAAAAATGTCAGGAACATTCTAGTCAGTCCCTTATAATTTTTCAGTCACTGCGGTAATATACAAATACACCACTGAGAACAGTTTTACCAGCCATGAATGGTGCATACTTGAACTGCATTTCAATTGTGTTTTAGGTTACAAATATATTAATAATTTATTGAATTAATATCCAATTTATGGTAAATTGGGTGCCTTGTATAATAAGGGCAGAAGTGCACAGACAGAGGAAGCAAAGGGTCAACATAATCACAAACTAGGCAGTGTTAATAATGAAAAATAAAAGACTACATGTTAGAGAAATAACAGGATCCTTAACCTAATTTCATATTCTAATGTTGCAGGGCTTTCCCTTTGTGACACCTTTGAATTCAAACAATGTATATGAAGGAAATGCAAAGTATTTGCAAGATGTGTGATGACACATCCTTAAAGACTTTTATTTTTTTACCAAATAATTTTCTTACCAGATTGTTTTATTTATGGATTCCTGGCTTTGACAGATGTGTACAGTAGACTTCTGGTTGACTTGGAGCCATGGTTCCACTGAATTTAATGAGCTCTGCTCATGTACCCAGAGGGTTTGCCCTCCTGCTTTAAGTGGGGTTGGCATATAAATGAGCAGCCACTTCTTAAAGACCTTTGGAGGCTGAACAAAAAGTTCTGCTTTTGAAAATCTGTAAGCAACTGTGGTACTGACAGAGAAGTTTATTTATGGGTCAGGAGGTGGAAAAAGAGCACAGTGGAGGACAGCGGCATAAGAGTAAAAAAAAATTACAGGCCTTTAAAGGAATTATTTAAAATTTTAAAAAGACCAGGACAGATCCAGAAGGAGATCCAGAACAGAACTCCTGTTCTTGGCTAACTTAGCTGTACTGGGACAGCTTTGGAGGTTTTCCAAGGTGCAGTTGACTCAAAATATAACTGGGATGCTTAGAACTAAAGTGCCTCTCTTAAATATTAGTCACAGTGGTCTGGTAACAAACACTGGTTCCCACTGACCTCACCCACTGACCAGTAGCAAGGTCAGTATAATTTTTTCTATTGCTTACAAACATCATCAGATCAAGAATATAAGTCCAGTTCTACTGAAATCTGACACGAAAAGCCTGTTCCTTTCAGGTAGATAGCCTTTTCTATCTGTCCAAACAAAACTACTGCCAAGAGAACATGCTGATGACACCTCAAAGAGCAGTAATCAGAGATAAGTCCTGAGTGAAAACAATGAGGAGGAAGGAAGGAAGGAAGGAAGGAAGGAAGGAAGGGCACGGCACGGCACGGACTGAACCTCCATTTTAGATGAGTGAGAACTACTCATCTAAGCAACTATTTGCAGAATCAGCATAATCAGGAACTAAAGTTTTATTTCTAACTTCTTCAAGTACAAATGGATCACCTGAATTTACTAAATCAGAAAACCTTCACATGCATATATTCATAGTTTTGGGTGTACCTTAACTGGGTATCTTTTGGGGTTTTTTTTTTTAATGATATCAAAAAATTAATTGAACAAATGGTGAAATTAAAATATAATCTGTCTTATGTATGTTTGTTTATTTTTCTAAGGAAGGCCAGGATTTTAAAATTTTATATAGACATTATATTTACTAGGACTGTTTATTTTTTTTTATTCATATACTGTGTTTGCTCTGCTTTTTCATTCAGTTAGTTTTGAAGGGGTTTAATGCAAATAGGCTGCCTCAGGAGACAGTCTTCCTGAATTTTTTTTTTTTTTGCTTTTATTTCTAGAAAATATTTTTCATTAGCATTCATGAAAGGGAATAATTAACTTTGTGTACTATTGCTGACCTGCAAGTGCCTGCAAGCTCTAGTTAAAACAAAAAAAGGACCTACATTGCACGAGGTGCTGTACAAATACAAACAAAAATGATGAAATTTGCCTGGCAGATTTCATGCATTAATTAACAAGAAGATTCATATATATTCATTCACACTGCTTTTCCTCCATGGAAGATGAAGCACCTCACAGGAAGGCAAAACAACTGGAATCTCTATTCGGAAAGGAACGAAACTTAAGTGGACCGTCAATGAACCTGAGCAATTTTATGCAGCAGGTCAATGGTGAAACTGTGACTAGAGCCAGAGCTATACTGAGCTTTGTGTGATCCTCCACTTCTTTTAACTCATGAGATGCATCAGGTCTGAGGGCTTTGTCTTTTATGGCAGTATTCCCCATGCCCCCAGATTCTTCTCTTCCATATCCACCTCAGTGAGCTGAATCCTTTCTTATACTGTGCTGAACGTTCTAGAGCCGGGCTGGGCAGTGGCTCCTGCCCAGCAGGGAGGCTTGGACACCACTGGCATCTCCCCTGGATCAGTCCCACACTCTCCCGCAGTGCTGTGACTCCCAGGGGCCCACAGCCAGTCTTCTGGATCTCAGCATAAACCAGGCCCACAAAAGGGAGTTCTGAGTTGGTTTCCTTGGTGTAGAACCAGCTGCAGGGGAAGGATGGGCAGGGGCCCATCAGCCAAGGAGGGTTCGCTCCCTCCTGAGCCCCTTGAGAGAGGCCCCTCGAGGTGCCTCAGGTGTAGGTTCCTCAGGCCAGCGGCCAGCCAGCCCCACAGTGCCCTGCCCATGGTTCCACTTCCTTGGACTTCCCAAGGACACAGGTAACAGTTGCGGATTTTTATGCCAGTCCGACATCAAGCTGCCTTTGCTGCATGGGATCTTAATTCCGCATGCCTGGCTTTGGCTGTCAAGGTGGCATGAAGGGCCTTTAGGCAACTGTGAAAGCGGCCCTCCCAGTATTTTGCCTGTTTAAATAAAATCTTCCTCTGCCACATTGTTTCCAGCCAATGAAGCTGCTTACTGCACAACTTTGATGGATGCTTCATTGTGTGAAAGGAAGAACAAATCCCTGACCCCATGAAGTGTAAAGCCCTGACCTAACACATGACAAGGAGTTGTGGGCTGGAGAGGTCTGTCAGGGACCTCTCAAGTGCCCCTCAAGTACCTTCACAGTTTCTTCCTCCTTCTTTCCAGAGGAGTCTCGTTGGGAAACTTGCATGCTTGCAGATTCATTGACCTACCTCTGCTCCCAAGTTCATGTTTCTCCTTTCCCAGAGTTTTCCAAACCCTCTGCAGTGCAATTTGGAGACGCAGACCTTCCACCCCATGTGCTGCAATATGGTCAGGAGTTTCTGCAGCATGATCAACACTGGGGAGCCTTATACTTGCCCTTGTATTATTTTTCTTCCTGTAAACATACTTATTTTACTTTCTTGTATCCCTTTATTTGTATTCCTCACTAATTCTTCTTCCAGAAGGAAATCTGTTTATAATATGAGCTGTCAGATGTCATTAGGTATTATCAGGAAACTATGTTGCTATGTTTTAAGAGCATGCATATTTCAGGGCACACAGATCCATAATGTTTGCATATTTAATACATATTTGCATTTATGAATCTCCATGCCTTTTGGAGCTTTGCCAGTTGAGGAACTGCCTGACTGTGGAGAGAAAGTAGGCAACCAGAAAGAAAATGGCTCAGTATCTCATTTGGTATAATAAAGCTCAATGTTAGCTGTTGTTTCTAAAACTATGACATTGATACAAGCACGACTGGAATTCATCTGCCATTGTGCTTAAAATAGTTAATGTTCACTGTATATCAAGTGCTATTTTGTTGAACTTAACAATAAAATAATATTAATAAGCCCTGTGACTTGTCGCAATAGTGCTGATACCTGTTGTTCCTTGGCAAAATAGAATTATTTGAATTACACATAAAAAAAAAAATCTCAAAACACATGTGAGAGTCAGCAGTGTAAAATATGGAATGGGTCTTTATAGGTTAACCCAAGGTGTAAAAGGCTGTTTACAATTTTGCTACTAAAATCAGTTGTTACTTTGTTTTTGACCACAGAAATCAATTTTTCACAGTGTTAGACACATTTCTTTATGTAATATAAATCCCTGTGTCTATGTACAGTCTCACACATGAAAAAAAGGTGCGTATGCAAAGAAAAGGAGCCTTGTACAGAGGCAGGAGATCTCTCATACTTTCTGTATTTTCTCTTTGACCTTAGGGATAAAAGTTGATGTGGTTCAATTTCTTTCCTTATGTGTAAAATAGTGATTTAAATACACTCCTGTCTTAGAGAAACATTGTTTAGGGTAAGTTGTTTCCTCTGGCTGACACATACTGATGGATAGTTATTTTGTGCACCACCCATTAGAGAATACTATCCATGTGAAACCTAGTCAGTTAAGAGTGTTCTTTCATAGCAGGGATTCACTGACCTCCATTGCACTAGGTGTGATGCCCTTGAAAGGGGTGATTTCACTCCTGTACTGGGGCTTACATGGCTGGTTGCATGATCAAGTCTGGAAAGTGACCTTACTTTAACCTGGCCGAACTCAGGAACAGAAAAACACTTTTTTCTAGATCACTTCCCCAGTCTTGCATTAATGCTGGCAGAAGGGAGTAGACAGAAACTTGCAGACTGGGGCAGAAGGGAAGGCAAGAATGCTCACGTTTTTGCAATAATATGTGGATTTAGTCTCTCTTAAGCTGACCATGAAACTTCACCTTGAGGCAAGTATGTTATGGCAGTTTATGTACTGCAAATATCTCGTCAGTTTCAGATTCACTGATCACTTTTCTTACACTTGCAGTTACACTGCTGTTTTCTGCCGGCTCCTTTCCCTCTCTGTGCTGCTGTATAAAACACACATGCAGATGGCCGCGCAGAACAGCCATCCACAGCAGATTCAGCGTATTCAGAAGTACAAAATGCATATTGCATTTCAGGTTGGCTGTGAGAGCGCAGAAGACCATTTTGCTTTTCATGTCCAGTTTAAACAGATGGTGAGAATTTAAATACAACAGTAAATCATGATTTACATCTGGATTAAGAAAGCGTATGACAGATTTTTTAAGAAATAAGATACTGTGTTAGCGTGTCTGGGCTGCAACAAGCATGTTTATTTAGTGTTTATATTGTAGTTTTACAGGAAAGCTTGCCAGGCTGGGGCCCTGTGGGATAGGTCATAAATAACCCCAAAGGGTTTACACGTTCAAGAATGTGCAGCAAAACAGACAAGCGAGCATTCAAGGGCTGGTGAAAATGTGTGCCAGGTAACAAAGACAGTTAGGCAGTCACAACTCTCCTCCAGTCAGAAACAGTAAAAAATGGACACACGCACCAGCAGTGCCTTCTTCATGAATGACCTGCACAGGGATTCACCTGTGGTCACATCAGGAGAACTTCACCAGATCTATGAGCACCAGGTGGCCAGTGTGAAGGTTTTGATGGAGTTTAATGCGTCATCATGCCTGGGAACACCGTCGGTGAGCTGGAGCAGTCAACCTCAATTTACATAAATCCCCCATGTTGTGAAATTGCTCTTACGGTGTAGGTGGAAGAGAGTGGAAAGCTGCCAACACGTCTGTGTTCTGCGATTGGGGTTTTTATTACGATCTTGAAGATTACATATTTCATCTAGTGTCTGTTTTATTTTTATTTAAACATTACATAATACTTCAATAAGAATGCATAGTAAGCTCCAACCACGGGCTGCTTTTTGCGCAGCATAATCCATAGTTCCAACTTGCATGAAATGTCCTCCCAGAGCCGTGGAAGTTGCTGTTTCCAGGACAGAGTAAAAATTAAGGTGAAAAAAAAATGGTGTTCTGCTGGTGATTCATAGCCCAAGCTCCGCGAGGGTTCTCCTACAAGTCTTTGTGGTATTGCTGTTTTCAAAGGCTGAACCGCAACAATTTTAACAAATTGTTCCACTCTGTGGAGAGGGTTGCTATGGAAATGAGCAAGGCTAACATCTCTGAGAACCCTACTAAGAGCACTGCGCGAGGGGGGGAATTTAAGAAAGGAGAGCGTGTAGGGGATTAACATCTTGCTCTAAATTTGTTCCTGTGGGCTTCAGAATTTGGCCCACTGGAGAGGGATTTTTTTTCAGTCCATTCTGCAGAAATTTAGTGCAAATTGAATTAAACGAGATGAAAGCAAATGATTTTGAAAGTGATCTCTGGGAGTAAGCTTGTATAGACATAAACATCTTTATTGAATAATTTTTTGTTAATAATGTCTAGCAGAAAGATGTGATTATAACGGAACTGAAAAGGTTATTGAAGCATAACACTTTACATGGTTTTTTGGGATAGTTACAGTTTGCTCAAAACCTGAAGCAACTGTGGTGTTCAGAGCATTTGGATGGAAAAATATTGCTATGGCAACAAATTACTTTTATATTCACATAAAGCAAAAATAGATCTCTCTCTCCCTTTGTGGGAAGCACATATTTTAAAGTGCATGAAAGATTAAAGGTGATAGGCGGAAACAGCTGCATGAATATATTTTCATTTTTCTTCTTTTGGTTTATGCATATTTCTGTATAAATCTGAAATGCAGAAATAATTTGCAGCTAGAAGCATTTTGCAGTGAAAAAGTAGCAACAGTTTAGAAAAGGGAACAAAAGTATAACACAGTCAGAACTTCTAAATGAAGTGTAGCAGCATCAGACTTTAATTGATTAAACAGAGTATTCCCAGTGTCATTTAAAAAGAAGGGAGAGAATCCTCTCCCTCCTGCAAGTACCCAGGAAACAGAAATCACTTTGTGTCCATAACTTAAGACAAGAGACAATGTTTTTCATTTTCCTTTAGTCAGGCACCTTGTCAAGCTCAAGGAATAGACCTAGTGGCGAGATTACTGATTGCTTCATTTTAGCTCTGTGGCTGTGTTTGGGGTTTTTTATTTAGAAGGCATGCAGCTTTTACTTTGCTGTGGTGAAGAGCTTCTGGTACATCTATATGCCATGGTGTGCACCATCTGCAGAGGAACTATAATATGTCTGCATTGATATGTCAGGTCTGTCCTGAGGTTCCCTCTCAATTATTCTGAACCACGTGAACTATCTTACACCATCTGTATCTCTCTTCATAATGCACAGCAGAGCAGCCCACATTTTGTGCTTCTTAGCTGCAAAATAGGGGCTTCCTTACAAGTGGTGTGTGAATTTTTTGGCTCATTTTCCAGCTGGTCTCTTCATATGGAGAGCAGAGAGAGATACTGAAGGTCAGAAGTGAGGAATATGAGGGAGATTGTGGTTCAGCCACTTACTGACCTCTCATTCTCAAATCTTCAGCCTTCATCTCAGCTCTTCAAGCAGAATAAACTGGAGGGTGAGACAGTCAAGGGATAAATCAGGATGATTTGGAAGCACAGTAGTTCCAAACTGGATGTTTTAGGGCAAATACAGATGTTTATGGTATAGATAGACTTGCAGGCCTAGATTTGAGGGTCACTTTAAATTTGACCCAAAGTACCAAACAATTCAAAGGGCCTCACATCCCTTCTGTTAATGTCAAGTGCAAATGAGTGCCTGTAAAGGATTTCAAGTGACCACTACACTGAAGTTCATATTGGCCCTGCTATGAATGTTTCAGAGATGATATTTTAGGGAGAGGAAGAGAAGGCTGAAGATGTAATGGATCTAGAAAAGGAAATGGAAGAATCAGTTGGTTATTCTGAATCTCTGCAACACCTCATAAGCTGTTCCTGTAGTGCTTAATAGGAGGGTTCTACAGAGCAGTTTGAGGCAAACTGGCTCACATCCAGATTACTTGCTCTTTATCTAGTACACTGACTTCTCAAATGATGCTTTTGAGGCCCAAAGACGTAATTGCTATTTTGTGAGTCTTCCTTTTCAGCTTGGATTGCCTGAAATAGTGTGATACCTGTGTTGCAGCTTTCTGCAGTCCTGCGTGCATGATGTGAAACAAGCTGCATGGCATGCCCCGAGATGTGTCAGGGCAGTTCGAGGAGCTGAAACTGGGATGGTGGTAAGCCACTCCTGGTACAGTTACACCTCTACTGCCTGCTGCAGACAATTCCTGGAGTGAGCTCTCCCCTAAGCTGTCCCAGTAAGTCTTTGAGCGCTCCTGAGTCACCCAAAACAAGCTCTAAGAGTCAAGTAACAGAAGTGAGAAGAGATGCAGTCTTTAACTTGGTCTCTGGCTCACTTCAGAGCTGTGCTGGCACAATGGTAGCAACTGACAGAATGAGAGGACACAGTTTTAAACTCACCAGGGGAAATATAGGTTGGCTATTAGGAAAAAGTTTTTTATGGAAAGAGTGGTGAAGTAGTGGAATTGTTTGCCTGGGGAGGTGGTGGAATCACCATCCCTGGATGTGTTTAAAAAAAGATTAGATGTGGCACTTGGTGCCATGGTTTAGTTGAGGTGTTAACGGCATCGGTTGGACTCAGTGATCTTGAAGGTCTCTTCCAACCTAGTGATTCTGTGATTCTGTGAATTTTGAGTATGCTTGCAGTCATACACAAATCCTGGCTGTTCATCAGGAGTAGGCATGGACCAGGAACTGTCTCAGTGGAAATATGGGTCCAGCCGTCCAGTATAGATGGGTAAGAGGGTTTTGTATGGCTGCTCTGTCACTTTTGGCTACCATGTGTTAGCTATCTGTTGGCTTCAGTGCCAGCATGGGCTCAAGCACATTTGATTTACTGCTGTTGGCTGCAGAAGTAATGCTGCTAGATGTAGTGCCAAAGTACTATGGTTAGAATAGCCCAAATAGAGAGTTGTATCCTATTAAAAGAAAAAAAAAAATCTCTGTGGCTAGTTTATCCTCGGTTTGGAGAGAAAATGAGTTTGAATGGTGTTATATATATGTGTTTTAATTCGTGCCTATAAGGTTTATATCTGTCTAATATTAAATGCTTGTATGGGATATGCTTGCTTAAAAATCCAAACTGTGGGGAAACTGCATTTTATTAAGGGACATTTCCAGTAAGGGTAAAGAATGTACCCCAAGCTAAAGATTTCCGAGAAACCCATTATCATATCTGCAGAACCAGCTTAGCAGAAGATGGGCCATCACGGGGAAATCATCCGGCCATTAACACCACGATAAGATATCGGCGACATATCAGGACCATCAATCTGTTCCTGGGAGGATACGTGATTTCATCAAAACTCCATCTCCTCATCGGAAGGACATTGTTCCTCGCTGGAATAACTAAGAAAACCAAATTGAATATCTTTGGACCTTGGACTCTGAATACAGAGTTGCCTCCAGCAAAATAAACTGTATAAAAACTCATCACTCCGGGACCTCGGTGTGAACAGAGCTTCACTGACACCCTGTCAGGTTGCCTGTCACCCAGTATCCGATCCCGGGCTCGGTACTGTTTTTTTTTCTGCATTGTGGCTTTTAATGCTTTTTATCCTAAAACTCTGCCAAATTTTCTATCAATAAATTTGTTCCAATTTTTATTATAGGAATCGGCTCATTTCATTTATAACAAATGGGTTCTAAAATGACACCCAGTCTGGACAGAATTTCAGTAGTTATGTTTTCTGGCAACACTGTCAGAAAATATGTGTTGGACTCTATCCACAGTTACAATGCTTTGAGTACATGAACCACATATTTTAAAGTTTGGGTGTACCCATACAATCCAAAATTACACCTGTGAATACTGTGTTGACATACCCTCAATTACACTGCTGCAAGCTCCTCTGCATCAAAGGAGCAGAAGTGGGCTACACGTATTTTTATACATGCAACCCAGAAAGAGACGGGAGAGACATCATGTTATCCTTCCTTAGCATGGTCCTCAGAACTGTAAGACTCTTGGTTTCTGCATATTACCCCTATTTTATTTTTGTGTGTGTACATGTGTGCAGCTGAATTTCTGCTCTCTATACCCTGGGTTTTGTGGTGCTCATAGATGCCAAATGCAAATTTGGTCGTCAGTCTTGAATAAATGGCAAAAGACTTGCATATTTCACTAAGTCTCATAGCCTTTTTCTGATGAGGAATTGCGTGCATTTCTTTTCAATTTTTGTGTCTCTTTTCTTCCTAAGAAGAAAGATGGCAGAAATCATGCAGTGGGACAGAGAGTGAACACATAAAACATGTCTGAAGTAATTCATCCTGTTTTGCAAGGAGAAGTGGGTTAGAATGTGATACAAATCTATCCTAATCTACTCTTAGCTGTTTATTCACTTGTTTCTGTCCTCTTATTCTCTCACCATCCTTACTGAGTAGTTTTCTGGAGTTATTCATCTTCTGCTTGGCATTGAGCTTTACTTAAGAATGAACAGATTTGGATGTGGCTGTTTTACCTCTTCTGTCCATATGCACTCCAAAAGAAGATGAGACTAGAGTATTTTAGTAAACTGGAGCATGGTTGCACAGTGATTTTCTCACTGCTGGGATCTCTGCTAATGAGAAGTCAAATACGGGAGGTATTCAAAGGTGGTGACTTTTCCTATTATGTCAATGAAAGTCCAGTGACTGATTATTGCAGACCTTGCCATATATTACCTCTAACATAACATTAATAACCCACCTGTGTGTGATAAGTCTTCCTCTTCAGTAGGCATAAATCAGTGTGGTGGAAAACAAGGAAATTCTGCTAAAAGACTGTGTCTTCCACAGTCATTTTTTCCCCTGTTGTTGGTGTAATCTAACAGAACTGCTGCACAAGTGGTTTTGTTGAGTTTTCTTTAAGCAAGTTCTAGCAGAACAATGAACAAAGGGGTTTGGGGATTTATACATTCCGTTATAAATACAGTGGCATTTCCATGACCCTGTTTAGAAGAGTAAAGCTTCTATTTGTCTCCTGCTGATTCTGTCAACATCCACACAGTAAGTTCAGTAGAAATCCCTCAGGTATTCAAGTGTCATACCACAAAGTCATTTCTGCCTTTTAAAGAAAATACTGTGTTTCAAGGAACCAGGACTTTTGGGAATATGCCTCTGAAGTGGAGATGTGATGCAGGAATGCAGATATAAAGAACTGAAGGGCACAGAACTGAAAAACAAAGAAAATAGTGGGACAAAATATAAATGTATGTATCTTCTGAGCTTAGTTACCTTGGTGAAAATGTACAGCAGCTCCAAAATATATACAGAATTTCCTGGAATAGCTCAGATTAAAATACATGCCTGCCTGAAGTTCAAAGACAGAAGAGATGGGGAGGAAATATATATGGGTTCATGAATTTCTCCTTCCCAGTTTCACAAATATTAATCCTTTGGATCAATTCAGACCCACTTACATAAAGTCAATTATTACAGAATCCAATTAGTTATTTCATTTCCTGGTTTCCAAAGGATACATGGCTCATGAAACTGTGTTGCACTGTCTTCTTTCCCCAATAATTTCTTAAAGTGCTGTCTGATTGCAACCAAAAGGGCAGACAGATACCCAGGTACCATGTTCCAACATGCATATGGAACTCTGTGAGGTTAGAGGAAAGAAACCCAGACCTACCACAAGACCAGAAGTTATAACTGAGCCTTTTATTGTTTGGCACCTTCGTGTGTTTTCTGCCCACCATGGCCTGGATATAGGTGTGTGTGATGCAGCGGGACAAGCAGACCACTGAAATTATGTGGTTCATATGAAATAGAAAATGGAAAGCTGCTTTTTAACCATACAGATAATAGCTGAAGCACAAAAGGGGAGCACAAGGTAAGCATGGCACAGTAGCAGTGCCTGTGGTACAGTTCAGGCACAGCTTACTGCCTGCTGAAGTGACCTTCAGGCATAATGGCACAGAGTAATGGCAGAAAGAGTCTGAAGGATGGAAATCATTCCTACTTATACCAGAGAGCCAAATTTTATTCTGATGTCTAGAATTGGTGCTCATTTGCAGGAACAGCAGAGGAGAAGGCCAGGATGGAGTAAGCTGCATTTTCTTTCTTCTAGGGTCTAGACGTTTTGCAGTATTTCACCGCCTGAAAACAGCTGAAACCTGCCCTGTGACCCTAAAAGGAATTTTTCTCAGACTGGGATTGGCAAAACACAGCACTTTGCATCCACAATCCTTCCCTACTTTGGCAGGTAACAGTTTGCCCTGTAAGTGCTTTTGGTATTGTTAAAGTACTGACCAAGATAACCTGTGACAAGAGGGATTATTTCTTAAATTAGAATTTGGATTTGGTTGTGTGGGATAAATTCTTAGCACTGCATAATGAGAACAGTACTCATATTGATTCTGCATATTTTTTATTCATACTACCTGTACAATTAGAAGTAGCAACTCTAATATTCTTCGGTTTTCATTCATGTAATTGAGAAGACAGGAAGTTTTTCTCCCTCTTTCAAAGTATTTTTTTAAAGTTTTTTTCCTACCGTCATCCTATTGAAAAGGTGTATACAAACTGAATTTCTTTCTCCAATTGGTTTAACTTTTGGAAGCCTATATTAATTGCAATTTCACACCCTTCAGTGATTCTTTTCATGTCTTTGCAAAGGGGACACACGATTTTAAAACTTCCTGTGAAAAAGCCTATGATAGGATATCATCTGGAGATGAAAGCATTCAAAGTCCAGATTTCAAATCCCATTGCAGCAGAATATTTGTCAGACCTTGCTTGTTGCCAGAGTTGAAATGCATGTAATTTCCTGCAAGGGGGAGTTTTGGAATGTGAGGTCGCAGCAGTAATGAAGGAAATTTGTATGGTGGTTGAGCCGACAGTGGGAGTGAGAGAACTCTGCATTGTAAAGTCAACACAATGCCAGCATTAGTATTCAGATGAAATTTAGGCTTCAGTGAAGAGGCTGTCATGCACTCAGTTTGTTGAGATAAAACCTCACTGTGTTCATGCATGTTGTGTGTGGTTCTGCAGCATTTCAGAGGTAAAGTCCCAGTACTTTTTGGGGCATCAGTGCTGTTCATCCTTGATATGGGGTGACCTCTTCTCTAGCAGGATAGTTTTAGGTTGTTGGACCCTGTCTACACAGACTCCTGCCTGTGTAGTCCAAAGATAACAGAGCACTGTTTAACAGATTTTGGGTGAATGGTATGAATTTTTTTTTAAATTCCTTTTTTAAAAAGATGTAGCAGAACACTGCATAAAATCAGAGGCTAAAATGAATTTTACTTGGCCTGCTAGCATTAGTAGTTATTGTTGCATAGTTACAGCAGCACTTTTGGGATGCTTAGGATGTTGGGCCATGGTCTGGCTCCCTGTTGTGCAAAGCAATGGTAAGCTATGAATAAAAGAGTTTACAATTCACCTCTGTAGCCTTTTGCACGCAAACGTGAATGGCCATGCTCCAGGAACTGGGTTTTTCCTTGGCACAGTGCTGTGCCCAAAGAAGGAAAACTGTACTAGCTCAGCTAATTCAGTTATTCAATTTCCAGTAGAATTGGATTACCCTTGTGTAACTGCATCAGAACAAATATTTTATAACTCACATCAGCAGAGAGCAGTGTGCTCATGCCTACCATGAAGGTGGCTTGGGCAGTGATTCAAGAAGCAGCACAGGGTTTCTGGCAGGCAGGGTAGCAAAGGAAACAGGGAGAAAATTCTGGGTCAGCAGCAGTCTCAGACAGCAGCCTAAACACTGTCTAGTATTTTGTGGTGTCAGGATGGATTCTGTACTTATTTCCCAACCTTCATTTGGCATATTGCATGTCATGGAGACAGGGATAAGGCTGGGAAGTCACTTCATACTCTCTGCAGTCCCCTGCTGCCTCCTTTTGAGTCAGTGTCTTTGTACATCAGCCTGCTCAAGCAGACGGGCCCCAGGCAAGCTTTGAAAGGAGCAGGGTGTAAAGAAAGATGGGCTTACATCTTCACAGAAAGAATTCCTTCATAGCAATGGCCATGTTCTACAGCAGGAAGATGGGAAATTTCTCCCAAAAAACCCCAAAAAATTTTTAAAAATCTTGTTTGCAATGATTTGAACCATATATCTGAGCTGAAGCCCAGGGAGTTCTCATTTTGCTTTTTGCTGTATAGAGGGATTCTACTAAGCTTAGGGAGGTAGTGAAAAATAACCTCTGATCAACAGGTAGGTTCATTGTGATGTGCGCTCTCAGGTCCTCCTGCACATCATCCACCTGGAATTCACAGCATCTGCTTTGCTTCTGGGAGAAGCACAGTTCACAAAAATTTTGCCAAGTGGTAGGGGGTGGTAAAATGAAAACTAGAATACATCCAGATGTGAAAGGCTGTGTTTCTCTAGTGTGTTAATGTTCTTTGAAAGTACTTTCAATTTAGTGTGGAAAGAACAAACGGACATAGTTCTACCCTTCTGAAAAGGTTTGATAAAAGTTTTTTAGAGACGTTTGAGTAAACTTAGAAAGCACAGAGTGATAGATGAAGTATTGTCATATACTAAAAACAGACTAGCCCATAGAAAAAAATGTGTGCAGTAATAAACTGTGCACCCTGGGCTGCAGAAGAGTTCATGATATGTTTTCCTGTGAGCTAAAATAATGGTAAATGTATTCATAGGTCAAATAGCTAGTAGGCAAATGTGGCTAGTGACATTTATAGACTTAAATGTAACCTGTCAGATAAGTAACTGGATGACAAGGCAAACTAAGCATTTCCATTAAAATTTTAACCTATATTTTAAATAGTTGAGCAGTTTGGAGAATTGCCTCCTTATTTCATGTTTGCACATCAGCCAGATCCTCAGGACACAAGACTCAAGGGGCTGGTGGGGTTTTTGGCTGCTAAGACTGAGTCAGCATGTACCTGGTCTTCCTATAACTTGCCAAAACAGCAGGATTTGTCTGGTTGGTTTATTTTGCAGGGGTTTGGATCTGACCACATGCAGACAACCTGCTTTAGCCTTCTCCAGAATCACACAAGTGATGGGAAGGAGCAAACTGTAGGAGCATATGGCAGGAGATGGGAGTGGGGGAAAAACAAGTTATCTGGAAATTGGTTAGATTTCTTTCTTTATAAATATTCTAAATTTAACAGCTGGGCAACAGCTTTCTCCTTATTGATGTGACAAGCCTATTGCCTGGCCAACATTGATTGATTTGGAGAACAATTTTTTTCCTCATTGGCATCAATGAGATGTAACTAGGGCCCCAAATACTTCTCTGTAGGATTGGTGTCACAGCAGACTTAATAAAGCTGGCGTTTTATACCTCCAGGAAGAATAGAACAGCAAGATACAGAGGATGTTATATAGTAGAAACTCACAAAAAACAGGTAGAAACAAGAACAAAAAGTATGTCTTAAAATAGAATAGAAGTAGCCCATTTTTGTAGAAAGGTAGTGATTATTTTTTAAACAGGAAAAACATCATGTAGGGTGGAAAAAAAAGGAATGGGTAATATAAAAATAGCAACATTAATTTTAAACAAATAAAACTTTTTTTTTATTATTTTGAAAGCATACCTAATGCATACATACTAATATATATGTATATATATCAGTAAACATATTCTGTGACTTTTAACATATGGCTGCCTTTTGTAGTTGTTCATTTTTCTTTTCACACTGGGGGGAAGGATATGGAGCAATCCCAAACTGATTCTAAGTAGGGTAATTATAGAGATTGTCATTTCCAGAAATTCAGGAGACCAAAGACATTCTTCCCCTCCCTCCTGTGGGGCTGTCATGGTATCACCTCCAGGTTTCCTCTCAGATATTGGGCATGTGCTGCCATCAGAATCAGACCTCCAGACAGGAGGCACCTTTGGCTTCTGCCAGTGCAGCACTTGCTCTGTTTCTAGGATAGACCTGGGGACTGCAGAAATGTTTATGAGCCATTACTGACATAATATGATCTAAATTAATCTTATTTTATCTGTTCCAGTTAATGATGCTTTAAAACTTGGTAGTCAGTAGAGAATAACTACACTTCTAAGAATTCTCAATTTTCCAAATGCATAACTTATAGTTTGTAACTAAAAGAAAGGCACCTTTACTTTCTATGAAATAATTTTCTGGGTCTCCCAAGATATGAATTATACTGAAAGACAGAACATCTTATAATTAGCACCAATTTACATGCATACCAATTCTCTGTGCTAGTGGAATCAAATCCATTCATCCAGGTTTCTCAGAATCTTTACTGCTAAGAGATAATTGAGGTTTTTCTAAAATATAGCTAAAAGGGAGGGGTGAAAAAGGTGTCTTGGTTCCATCATTTTCACTTATGGTCCTGTAAATTTGTCTGCCTCCATCTTGAGGTGGTTCTGCAGCTGCTTCATCCAGCATTGTCTGTGGCCCCTTAAGCAGCCTTGACCCTGCCAAGGTCATTCTTGCTGTGGAAGTTCACTTGTGCAGAAAGAGACAAAGGCACAGACATGTTGCATTTGCCCAAGCCAGGAGCGTGGGACCAAGCATCTTGCTGGAAACCCTTCTGCAACAAGGCCAAGCTCCCTTCTCCCCAGAGTCCTTCAAAGAGAAATGAGAACTTTTAAAATGAGTTACAGATCTGAAACATCTATTCTATTATTACAAAAATATCTTTTTCAAGTCTTGCCATAGTTCACCAGGAGTTTCATCTCCTGAGTGGACTCTGAAAGTTTTATTGATTTATCAAGCTTTTATAGGTCATGATATCAAATGTATCCATCTTTTATAAATATTTTGAATTGTCCTGGTTTCATCTAAGAGTTACAGTAGGAGACAATTCTTCTGAAGACCATGAATGACTGTTCTAATATGGGACATATCTTTCAGATTCTAGGCAGGTTTAATATCTAAGCAGCAAAGGTTTTTCCCTTCCCTTGGAAACTTGGATTGATGACATCCTCCATGGAGCAGATGCTTTGACATTGAGCTTCTCCGGTGATTTTGCCTTTCAAGGAGTTATAGGACACTTTATTCACCAGCTGGTCCTTATTCTATTGTCTTTTCTTGTTCCAATGATGACAAAAATGTGGAGAAAAAGTTATGTCATATTTTCTTTTCCTATTTTTTCCTTTAATTTCAGAATATAATGCTACTGAATTTTTGGCACCCTATATCCTATATCATTCCTTAGGCCAAGGACACTGTGTAGGACAGATTGCACAAGCAGGAGAATTACTATTCTTTGTCATCAGTTATAGTTCTGTTGGGGAAATTGAAATTTCCCTTTGGCTTCAGAACAACCTTCTTTATTTTGACTTTTAAAACCATATTTATTCCAAAATGAATTTCCTACAGCAGACTGTGTTTTTCTCTTCTCTTTATATTGGTTTATGTAAAGGGACTGGGGATTTGGCAGCAAGTTCACTCATGAGAAATAAATTGCTAATAACTCCTATTATTTTTTTTCTCTTTCCTGGTGTGAAGCTTGTTTTGTTTAGTGATTTGTATATCAAAACTGTTTTAGAAAATTCATTTGACTTTAAAACTTAATGTTCGGGATTTTATAGTGCTAGGTGACTTGTAACTTTTTACCTTCATACATTAACAAATATATTTTTTACAGATCACGCCACTTTCATCTGTTTAGGAGGGCTTCTTTGTCAGACCCTGTTTGTCTGTTTTTTAGGCTAAGTTGTGCCAGCATCACTGAATTGAGTAGAAGGGAACAGCAACCACTTTCCAGGTTTTATGCCAATGTAAAATTACTTCATATTCTGCTAATGTTGCTGAGAGATTTTGGCTGTTCTCTGTAACAGGAGCGTGTTGTCCTGTACTAATGAGAAAACTCAGTATGTAGGCATTAAAGTGTCTTTGTGCATTAGTGGACACACAGACACACAATGTCCTCTGGCGGAGGGGTGTCATGACATAACGTCCCGGTTCTGGACAGGACAGGGTTAATTTTTGCAGTAGCCAGGAGGGGCATGGCCAGGATCCAGAGGTTCTATATCACCTAAAGTCATTTTCTGGGGACAGGGGACAGGATTTCTTCCAGGCATGGTGGAGGGAGTAGTCGGGTATTGTTGGGGTTGAGCACTTGTGTGAATCATTCATTTCTTGTACCCTAAGTCATTTGTATTGTTGCTGTTACTGTTTGTTTTCTTGTTTCATTGCTGTTTCCAGTAAATTGCTCTTATCTCAACACATGATTTTTACCCTTTGTGCCTCCAATTCCCCTTTCCAAGATGGCCCAGCAGAGGGGGAGTGAGTGAGTGGCACATGCTTTGGAGCATTTCAATGGGAACACTAAATTGGGGAATACCATTTCTAAACCATGACAGCCTTTATCCACTGCCGGTGGTGGGTATCAGCCATCCAACCCTGTTTCTTCTTGCTTTTGGCTGAAGCTACTTGGTACAGCAGAGATATAAAGTTTTCCAAAGACAGCAAGCATCAATTGAAACCGTGTTAGAAAAAATTATGTAAAAGAAAAGTAAAATGTGAAACCAAACTCTGGTATTCGATACCACAGAAAGTGAGGGGGTAGCTAGGTAGAGCTGAAACAACAAGAGCAATGCAGCTGCTCCCAAAGTGAGACCTTATGGAATAACTGACCATGGCTGGTTGAACTCGGCCAAACAGGACTATGTAGACTGAAGAGTTAACAGATGATGATATGGAACTTACCTGTTGGAATGTTTTGGGGGGAAAAATATTACAATAAAGCCATGGAGAACTCTTCAGGCAATAGCTGAAGAATCTGACTCTTTCTGGGCTGCCTAGAGATTTTGGAAATCTGACGTACTACTGGTAGGCCGAGTCTTTAAGAAATGCAAATAGTGGATTTATTTCTTCCTATTTTGATGCAGAAAACAGAGCTCTGACTTCCCACGGTTCCCTCTCCTCCATTTTATCCTGCATTTCATTCGCCTTGATATCTCATTTCACTTCCACCACCCACCATTTCTCCGCAACAGCAGCCAAGGCCAGGGCTCCTTTATTTTGCGTGAGTTACAAATCTCTCACACATTGAGGCTTTCATGGACTGGAATTCAGTCAATTTCTTGGCTGAGAATTACAGGGCCCTCACCAAAAGAGAAGGGACACCCTGAGTTAAGCCAGGCTTCTACTGAAAAGAATCCGATAAGCTCACTGAGCAGAACATGGTCTTTACCTTAGGCTTAGCCACAATTGCATGCCAGAGCATTGGATTTGCTGGGATATTCACAGTCCCAGGTCTGAGTCTTTGGTGACCTCACATTTCATTTTCACTGCTCTCACTATGTTTTTTTAGTACTTTGGCAAGATGAGATCACTCTGCAGATCCATCTTGCCCTGACTGATATGCAACAACACACAGAGGGGCGGATGCACAGGACATGTCAGTCGGTAATTGGTAGAGTTCCATCAGTTTAAGATTTGGCCTAGAGCATTTTGGCTAATATCTTTTACTATATCCATATCCTGGACATAACTACCGCTCACTGAACCATTTTAGAGCATCTATAAACCTGAGGAGTATGGCAAGTGCACTGGTGCCTTAATTACAAATGCATTCAGTGCCAGGTTGTGAATCCAGTCATGCTGGTATAAAGCCAGAGTAATTCTGTTGATATCATTGGAGGAGTTACTTTGGCACTACATTATCATGACACAGATGAAACCTTAGCTCACAAGGGGCTCCATACTGCTTTGAAATTTTTATGGATTCCCTTTTATCTTGCCTGTTCTCTCTATATCATGTTTGTTTGGTTTGGCTTAAGATAATAATGCAGGATTTAGTCACAGCCCTTCTTTTTTTGGTCTTAAGTCAGTTGTAGAGGGGTTTGTTTTGTTCTGAAATTAAAAGGAAATAGCAAACAAGCTGCCATTCTTTCTGTTATATGAGGTAGCAGACGAGCTCCTCCTCTTTGGATTTCTGAAGGGTTTTTAAAATTTTATCTTCTTTAGGATGAAAGGTGAGCATCGTTTTGTCCGTTTTCATCCCAGAAAGAAGAACCTGGGGCAGTGCAAACTACTCTTTGCAGCCAGGTTAAATTCTGGAGGTCTGTGAGACTGGGGCCTTGCAACTGCTGTACTGTCAGAAGCAATTCTGGCCAGAGACATCGCAGCTTTGTATTCAGCATAATTAAATCAACCATTTGGAATTGTTTGTAAGTAAGGAACAAAACAATAGGCATTGAAGCTTTATTATTGAAAGCAGCTGCAGGAGAGGAAGTTCTGTAGCCAGGGGCTGTTTAGCAAATCCTGCTTGGGATATTTTAGTTTAAATTCTCATGATCCTTTCTGTAAGGCAGGCAGCCATTTTGCTTTTTGGTCCTTATTCTTCCCTCAAGTGTTAAATCCAGGGGAAAAAAATTAGCATTATCAGAACCTCCACTGCAATCCCACAGCTATGTCTGAGAAGAGAACAGGTTGTATATATTGCCCCTGTAAATTTGATGAACTGAGCATTGTAAATCCAACAAGGGGAGGCTGCAGCTGGAATTCATTGTGGAAACTCTCTCCAGCTTCAGTGGGATTTGGATGTACATATTTCAGTGGGCTGCAGTTGTTTACGATGAAATCCTTCCTGCTTAGCTGGGGCACCACCAACTTCCATGTTACTGCTCTGTAACACGTTACTGCTCCCCACTGAGGTGGGGAGAGCAAAGAGGAAGGGGGAGTGGGGCAAGAGACTCAATAGAACTGCACAGTTCAGTGTCAGTGGGGGAAACTGGATTCTCCTATTTAAATTTAGTGCTTTTGCCTTTCCACTGATTGTACAGAGTCTGTGGATTCCTTCCACGTTAGTACTGCATTGCTTGATACACTTCTCCAATGGGCACCTCCATTCTGTTTAAATCCAGTATTTGGCTGTCTGAGTGGAAAGAAAGTTAGCCAGAAGGAAATCTGAGCTGTCTCCATCTCTCCTGGATCCACAGTGCAGACCCTCCTCCCGAGCAGACCTCAGGGCAATATGAAATGTCAGTACCCAACTTTGGCAAAGCAATTACAGCACTTCTCAGAGCACTTCATCAAAGAGATGATGGCTTCACTCAGCCTTTCTGCTCTACAGTGTCTAATAGTGAGTGAGTAGGATATCCTGTGTGAAAACACCAGGAATTTTGAAAATTCAGTTGCATCCATTCTGCTAATTAAAAGGTGAGGTACTGACCCCCAGCCCCTAGGCCAACACTGCTCTTTACCCCCTTCATTATGGGCCTCCTCTTTATAGCAGCAAGACTTAGAGATAACCAGTCAGAGCTCAAGGAGTGAGCAAACAGCTACACAGTGTGGGTGTACCTGAGGTTTATGTCTGTCACGCTAAAGGGAAGAGGTCATGGGAGTAATTCCTGACCCATAGATCAAGTGGCAGTCCGGCTCATGTCCATGCTGCTTTGGGCTAAGCTTCTTTTGGAGCAGGTTGGCCACATGCACACTACAGTAGCCCATGGCTTTAGCTTTTTTCTGGCTCCTGGGCAATGCTTCTGTGACCACATGCTCTGATGATGCTTCCATGTGCTCTTTCAGTTCTGAGGGGGATCTTATTACTGTATATAAACACAAGATGGGAGAGTCAGACACTTCTCAAAAAACCTACTTGACCACAAGAATCATCTTTTTACTGTAAGAGTGATGAATACTTGAAGAGGTTGCCCAGAGATGTTGTGGACTCTCCATCTTTAGAGATATTCAAAACCTGCCTGACCACAGTCCTGGGCTGCTGCACAGCTCTCCCCACACTGCATCCACTCACACACATGTATCTTCTTCAGGATTTCTGTAAAATCCAAATTTTAGCACCACTTTTTTTTTTTCCACAGGAGCCCTAGTATCTCGGACAACTGCTTTTTTATCTCTGCCCTTACACAGATTACCCACCTCTTCCCAAACTTTGTCTGTGGATGTTTTTGTTGTATTTATGCATACAATTTTATTTTCTCTCACTGTCTCACCTGCTGCTTCATAGCCATCCTGTCATTTTGGGGTTTTGGCTGCCTTTTCAGAGGTGTGGTTTTTGGCATGCAGTGTGCAAGCACATGCAGTAGTGCAGACAATGCAGGGGTAGGGAGACATGCTCCTGGAAATTCAGAATGGCTCCTCTAAGATGGGCAGATATACCATTTCTAAATGGATGTGATATTTTAATGATAGTCTAAACTAATGTGAAATCAGGTTATTGGCTTTTGTTTCAGGACCTGATGGTGCCTCCATAGCTGCTTTGATATTTCTTTTCCAGTTTTTTTTTCAGGCTCTGCAATTAAAAGAAAGTAGGAATAGAGGTGGGGAAAGGAGAAACTTGTTAAATGATCGTAAATCAAAACTTAAGAAATTAACTATTACAGTGCCAAAACTGCAGCTGTCTGTAACAAAATTAAGTACACCATTCCATTTGGCTAAAACTGTGTAACTTCATCCAATTTATTATAAAACACCTTGTTTACAATACCAAAGTTTTTATGAAGATAAATTTATTTCTGTTTCATCTTTTCTGCTCTTTTGTCCTCAGAAGGGAATATGATCCAAGGAACTCCCATTTTCCCTCGTGGCAAATATCCCACAGGCTAAGCAGGGGAATTGCAAGGCGGGAGCTTCCCCCCAGCTCAATTGGCAGGACTCAACATAATCATTTAAGCACGAGTCAGATTGGTTTTCTCTCCACTTACGTAAATCCATAACGCTTAAATCCACAGTCCTTCGCTGTTGAATTACTGCCAGTGGTTTCCAATACAAGCTCTTTATTAAATAAACAGGGATCAGATGACATGTGTTTGAGTGCAGATGACCAGTGCTACTACAGATTGCTTCTATCTGAAAAACACAGATTTGTAAGGGGATGCCAGATGCATGCAAGAAAGGATTACCAGGCACAGATGGCAGTGCTCATTTATAGCTGGAGAGCAAGGATGTAATAGTATTAAGAAGTGAAGGGTCTGATTCTGTACATGAAGAAAGTGAAACCTGTCACAGGGAGATGTGGAAAAGTCACCAAGGAGCAACTGGCAGTGTTTTCCTGCCTCGTTCATTGTAAACTATGTTAGTGAAGATGCTTGAGCTATCCTTATGTGATCTAGCATTTTAATCCAACTTTTGCACTGTCTCGAGCCCAAGGTGGGGAGAAGAAGGAATTAAAGAGTATAGTGCTGTGTAAGTAGGGAATCTCACAAATCTGCCTGCACTGCCCACAGTCTACCACAACCTTGTGCACCAGGGTCTACATGAAGGACAATGTGTTTCACAGGGATTTCTGAGAGTTAGACAGTCTGCCAGTCCCACTCTTCCACAGCATCATCTCCTTTACTCCAAAGCAAGAGGTGAAAATATGGAGATGTGATATTTAGTGATGTCTTGGCAAAACTTTCCCATGGGATATGTACCCATGTTGGATTCCATATTAGATAGATTCATAGAATCATTAGAGTTGGAAAAGACTTCCAAGATTATCAAGCCCAACAGTTAACCTAATACCGCCAAGGAATATAAATCCCATTAAAACCTAAGCAAGTCTATTTATACCCTCATCAGACTCTTCTATAAAATCCATATTTATTTGAGATCCTTACTGTAACTGTAGGGTCTGTCAGAACAGAAAAGAACAGAGTAAGAACTTTCCATGTCTGTTAACCCAAACTGGAAAGTGTGGGAATTTGGGTAGTACAAAAGCATGTATTTTCAAGCATATAATCAGCCACTTTGAACAGACTATCAGAATTCCAGATTTACAACATGTAAGCAATTTATTCTGACTTGCTTAGATGAAGACTGCATGACTGATGCTCTGCTACAGAAAGATACCTGGTGTCTGGTTAATTCCAGTGTAAGTGTTACAGCTGCATGTTCATGTTGTTTCATCCCTTTTTTTTTTTTGCATGCTACTATGTTTGCACTCAGGAAGCCTGGTACTGGTTTGCACTCAGGAAATTATCTGAGTTTTTTCAAAAAGAGGTGTTGAAACCACACTTTTCTCTGAAAATGCCATATATAATCAAATTTTCTCTAGGAATTCTCATTGCAACAACCAGCTCACTGAGCTGTGATCAATGTGTGATTTCTTGACTATCTCGTTTCTGCCTTTAGGTTTTTTGTTTGTTTCTTTGTTTCTTTGTTATTGTACAGAAAGTTATATATTGAAAATTATTTCACATGATGTCTCTGTTTCCAGCAGTCCCTGAACTGTGGAAGGGTGTCATGTACTGTTTTGTTTTGCTGACTGCTTGCATCTACATCTATAAAATGATTCAGATCTTCAGTGGCCAGAGGCTTATCTTATTATTTTCTTCCCGTTAAATAACTCTTTAAATAAAACATTGAAAATTAAAATGGAGCTCATTGGTTATTGACTTTTTTTTATAAACTGTTATCTTTCTGAACATCATTCACTTCTTCAATGTGAGTGTAAATATTAGCTTTATTAATGGAAATTGTAGGCATAAAACCTTAAGCAGAGTGCTAGAAATCTTTCCTCCACTTTGTTCCCAGGTACAGTCCCTTCTTAGTACCTCAGGCTTGGTGGGGAAGATTCAGCCATAATGCAACTTACAGAAATAAGTTTTTTTTTTTTCAAGGTCTCTGGAGCAGGGAGAATCAAGCACTAAATTTACAAGAATTTCAGGTTAATACTTCCAATTTCATGCTTTCCATTTGTATAATCATGTCAGTTTTGTAATGGCATAAAGTAGCACTAAGGCATTCAATCCAGTTTGACCCAATTGCTGTTTTCAATCTCTCAGGCATGCCTTATTCTTAGGAGAAAACCACCAAGTGTGATGATTTTACGGATTCACATATACACTTGGCACCATAAGCAAGCTATATTATTGTATTTGCCTTTGTTTTCCCACATATCTGTTTTTAGACACTGCAGAGTTTGCAGAGTCAATCTTCTCTGGGGGAATTTTCTTCTGCCCCCTTTAGGATGATGCCGCCTGAGCAGCATCAGCATCCTAAGGGATGCACAGATGCATCTCCAAGGGAAGTTTTATTACTTAAGTCCCCTGCTTCCAGTGACAGCTCTGTATCAGGAAGAGGGAACTGTGATGGTGATGTAAGCTTGGTTTATTACCCATAGCTGTTGCCAACATGTGTTTATAAATATTCCCCTCAGGTGTCAGACGAATTGGGCAAGACATGAATTTTGTGTCATAAATGGAGCCAAGGAGAGTAAGCTATAACTGGCACAGCAGCCAGGGAGCTTCTAGAGGGACACCTCCGCTCCACCAGTACTTTTTCAAATACTGTGGAGTCCATTTTCTCTCCACATTAGGACTAAGAAAACATGTCTGCTTTTGTTATTTTTCAGGCTCTGGATTTGCTTCTTTCCTCCTGTGCTCCGAGGTGGATGTTGTTCCTTTCATGTATTGTGTTTACTTAGAGACCTGCAAGGGGTTCCAAAGAAAAGATGTGTTGTAGTGTTATACCTCCAAAGGGCTGCAATCAGCAAACTGTATCATTGTGGTCTGGGCTAGTGAGCAGGAAGACATCTGTCTGTCCATGAAGGCATCAAGAACATAGAGAGGAATCTTATGATTAGTAATGCCTGAGGTCAGGGTAGTGCAAACACCATGGAAACAAATCCGAAGTCCAAGGACCTAGCACCGATACTTACAGAATCATAGAATCTTTCAGATTGAAAAAGACCTCTAAGATCATTAAGTCCAACCACTAACCCAGCACTGCCAAGTCCACCACCAAACCATGCCCCTAAGGGCTGCATCTACATATCTCTTAAATACCTCCAGGGATGGTGACTCCCCCAGATTGCATCAGTTTTAACAGTGAGAGTTAATATTTAGTTTAACACTCAGGTATCCAGCATCCCAAATTCCCTAAACAGGTTTTGCCTTCATTACAGAAATACTGTTAAAATTCGTTTTTATGTCGCGACCGAAGTTCAAATTTTGAAAGTCACAAAGGGCACCACTTTGTAGCTCAGGTCTTCAAAGTTCAGCTCTTTCTCTAGTCTGAAGGGCCAATAAGTTTTCCCATAGCATCCAACCCTGCTGCCAGGTTGCACTTCAGAATCCAGGAGTATGGGTCAGGCTTCACACTCCAGCCATCTATGACGATACCTGGATCACACCACCATCTCCCTTCTGGAGTTATCTTTGCCCTCATTTTCCTTTCTAAATACATTGGGCCTTTTCAGGTCAGCTTCTCTCCTTGCCCACTCCTGCAGTGTTGGAAGCTGTATTGGGTATCAGCAATTAGTGAGGCTGCCCTTCAGGGTTAATCACCTGAATTAAGTAAACATGTCCCTGTGTCAGGGTTTCCAAAAATTGTCTTTTTCTGAGTGAGCAGTGGTTCAGTTTCACAGATCCCATCCTTCCCTTCTAATTTTTCTTTCCTGCTTCTCTTCTGCATGTAGCCACCTCCCTGACTGCACTTGCAGAGTGTGGGGGATTTGGAAAGGCATGTACCAAATGGTGGCTTCAGGAATATGGAAGAGATGCAGCTCTGCTGCCTCTCAGCCCTGTAAAAGGGTGAGGATAAGGCCAGTGTGATGTGCTGCAGAAACTGGGAGGCTGTAGGAAGGTTTCACCACATTGTACTAATATTAATAGGGCATTATGAGGAATCCACAAATAGCTGATTAAATGTAAAATTATGGTGCTGTGCCTGTGCATAGTGGTATCTGGAAAAAATACACAAAAGCCAATTAACTGAAATACTAACCTGAAGTTTCTCTACCTGTCGATGCTTTTTTATCCCCTTTTCTTTTTCTCAGTTTTGGTCTTCTCTTTTTCGTTTACATCCTTGTCCTTCATTTTCCATCTTTATTATTTATAAAATTCCCTTTTATCATTTCCTTCCCATCTAGTTCTTTCATTTCTCTTTTTCTCATAGCCATTCAGTGCCCCATATTGCATTTCCCTTTCTGTTAATCAGTCCTTCCCCAGATTCTGACACCTCATGGGAACCATCCTTCAAGGGCTTTAAGGCTGATTTTACCTCTCTTGTTCTCCTCTTATCTGCTTGGCAGGGGTAGAGGCTGATAGTCTGACTGGCAGAGTGCTCCTGTGGTGGCTGCAGCTGCTGGTGGAAGAACAAACTTGGTGAAGATCTCTGAAGGGACCCTAACAAGGTCCAGATGAATATTTGCTGTGTTTCACACAAAGATTTGGTGCTTCACAGGCAAGCTATTTCAGTGCAGCCATAATGTGATGTCTGTGTGTGAGATGGGAATGCTAGTGGTGCAGGAGGCACAGAGAGGGAGAAGGATTAAGCACATTTTCCAAATATATCATCAGAAAAATACTCATTTAACTGAGGGGAGTAAAGCATCATCAGCTCTTTCATAGGTATTGGAAATAGTGTGGTCCTGGAGTTGCTGGTTTGGATTTTCTGCTATGATAGGGCAGCCGTTATGTCATTTGCTGGCAATAATTACTGTAAGATTTAAGATAATCGTGTCTCTGAAGAAGCCCAGCTCAGCTTGGCAGCTCCAGTTTTGTCTCTCTGGCTGGCATCAGGGAGGGCTCAGTGGTGCTGGGACACAACTCTGCGTCAGCCCCATTTCCCCTGTGTTCCTGCCAGCTTTTCCATGGCATATCCCATGTACATGGGGCTCTGGAGGGGCCAGAGGGGCCTTGGCAGAGCTGGCAAGAGTTTGGCAAGAGCCAGTGTGCTGCTCTGGGCAGTCTGGTCCTGTGGCTGCCCCCACAGCTGCAAGTGCTCAGGGGCAGAGGAGAAGAATAGGCTTTTCTTTTAAATCAGGAATTACTCATTCCATCTGTGAGCTCTCTGATGACACATCCTTCTAGAAGACTGTCCCTGTCAAGAGCAAGCTTATTACCAATTCAGTTAATTCTCTCCTATTAGGTTGAACCACAAAGCTGCTGAGTTAAATTGACATCATCGGGTGTTACCCAAAGAGTGACATTATTTAGAATTAGAAAGCCTATTCTTCTCCCTGTTGTGGTTTAATCCCAGGCAGCAAGTAAGCACCACACAGCCAGTCCCTCACTCCTCTCCATTAGCAGGACGGGGGAAAGAGAATTGGAAGGGTAAAAGCGAGAAACCTCATAGGTTGATAAAGGAACCGTTTAATGATTGAAAATTTTTAAATAATAATAATAATAATAATAAATAATTAACGAGTATTCATAATGGTTAATAATTAATTATTAATAATTATTATTGATTAGAAATTAATAATTATCAGTAATTAATAATAGTAGTAGTGGTAGAGGAAGGAATAAAACCCAAGAAACACAAGTGATGCACCACCCGACATCTGATGCCAGCCCATCCCCAAGCAGCAATCAGCTCCCCACAGTTTACATAGTGGACATGACATTCCACATTATGGAACATCCCTTCGGCCAGTTCAGGTCAGCTGTCCTAATCCTTCTCCCTCCCAGCTTCTTGTGCACCTGCCCTCTAGCAGAGCATGGGAAACTGAAAAGTCCTTAAGGTAGAGTGAGCACTACTCAGGAACAACTAAAACATCACTGTATTATCAACATTATCGTCATGCTAAATCCAAAACACAGCAAGGTAGCAGCCCCTAGGAAGAAAATTAACACTACCTGCCAAAACCAGAACAGTCCCAAACAATTTATTTTTAAATTCAGAGATAAATTTAAGGCATTAGGAACACAGCAGAAGCTACCATGCCACAGCCAGAGGATGAGCTCTTGTTCTGGATGCAGGAGCCAGAGTTTCCTCCACCAGCTGCCTGTGGTTCCCCCTGGGGAGCAATGCTGTGAGGTGTAAGGGCTCTCAGAAGCATCAGGCACAGCCTGCACAAAGTTCACATCCCACGTGAACAGTCAGAGCTCAGGAGGTTAATAATCATTTATGAACTCAGAAGCTTTTAAACTCTAAATTAATTTCACTTTCAATCAAGTTGTGTCAAATTTAGCTGAAGATTAGGTGTCAGGCAGTGAGACTGAACTGCTGCTCTGTACTTCTTTGCTTTCCAGTCAGTCCTGGATGAACAGATTTGCTTCTTTTTCTTTAATTCCCAAAAAAGGTAGGGGTGAGTGTGCTCAAAAAAAAATATCTGCATTCCCCAAAGCCTTTGTTATGCAAGTAAGCAAAAAACAGCAATGCAAAATAGCATTGTGTGACATTTGCAGCAGCAAATATCTGATTTTGTGTTGGGCAGAAAATGTCCTTTGTCCTGAAGCACAGCTTGATTTCCAGATTATTTTATGGCTTTCCCTGTGACTAGAGAAAGAATGTTGGGGATGACAGAGAAACTAGAAGTCTTTGAGGTTCAGACTGGCATGTATAAATCACATGTTTGAACCTGAGTCAATCCCCCAGAAATTATTTTCCCCCAGGTAAGATTGGTGGACATCCCTGTTTGCTTTTTGATTTAAATTTTGGATTTTTTTCTTGCTTCTGTGGTGTGGGTCATAACTGTCTTCCTAAGATTATCAGAACACTTTTCATTTACTAATCTTAGTGTCTGTGCCCTCAAACATCTCTCTCCTCTCTTCCTCTGGTGCACTACATTTGATATGATTTTCAGCCTGTTGTACTAAAAGCATTGAATGGAGAGCTGTTGAGCATTTTGTGGTTTATAGCTTGGTAAGCGTGGGAGATGGGCATCCACTGAAGCTCTCCAGGCAGATATGTCCATAGCAGGACTGCTGGTGGCTGCTGGAAATCAGCCTGATGGCTCTTTCCCTCCAGCCTCTTCCAGGGAGGGTTATTTTCTTAAAAGAACCTTATGGAAAATTTATTGTACTAGTGCCTTTCAGAGTCAGACTGTTAAATTTCAGAGAGTCCAGACCATTTACCCCACTCTTGGAGCTACCCTTTTAAAACAAAAGACACAGTATTTTTCGTAGTTCTAGGTGGGAATCTTAGCTCTGAAACACCTCTTTCTCTCCCTTTGCAGGAGACACTGCTTTAAACACAGCTCATGATTGGTTTCTTGCATTTAAACATTTTTATGCCTTAATTTGAAAGGGTGTCTTGCTATGTGGTTTCTCTTGCCAGGTGCTTTGATATGCACCTTCTTTCTTTTCCTGGTAGTTAAGTATCAAGGTAAGAGCAATTCCTACGCTGTCCCTCTGCCTAAGCCAGCTATCCTGAGTGTATGCTAGAGTTAAACAGCTCTGTGCTCTTCACTCCTGTGATCTGACATCAATTCACTGGTTATTATTTCCCCTTGTCAAATGAAGCAATAGCAAAGCTTTGAAATGATGTTGCAGCTTTTCCAAAGAGCAATTTCCTTTTCCTTCTCTGGCCTCCTTCTGCCTTTCCCTGTATATTTGATAGTACATCAGCTTCCTCTTGAAACGATCCCCAGTAGAGCACTTCAGCTATTTCAACCAGGGTCTTTCTGAAGGCAGTTTTTAAAAACTGCCTTCTACAGCAGAGCTGGGTTATAATGAAGAACAATAAAAAAAAATCCTTCTGCCTCGGAGAGCCAGTTTTGTACTCACTAATGCATGTTGTGAACTCTGTGCCTGGAATATCCCCACTGGAGTCAGTCGGCGGTATTGCTTGCACACACAGAGTTAAGCACCTCTGTAAGTGCTTGCAAGGTGATGGCTTTAAACCTCACTAGAAGCTAAAAATATATGCATTGCTCTGCGGGAGAGACTAAACCGGAGCAACTCATCTACACTGTCTTTTTTT
>VXAD01009455.1:252554-285543 GCA_013399195.1 Dicrurus megarhynchus
TTTTTTAATTATCTGTGTTTCCAGAGTGGCAGTTATTAGGAACACATATAATGAAGAGAACAGTGATGAACTTCCACAGAATTTCTTCATCCCGCTCCAACACTTGTCATCACTTTGATCTAGGCATCCTAGTGATGCTGACTGAATATTTGCTATGAGAGAAGACACCAAGGGTTACAAGATTTAATCCTAGCACAGCTTTTCAGATAAATAGATGTAACCAAACCTCCTCCAGAGTTAGTTTCTTGCTGTTGCTGCAAGATTAAGTTTGGGCCTAGTTTTCTCCAGTGTCTCTCTGTGATGTAATTGCCTAGAAAAATGCAGAACTGTACTCTTTTGAGTTGATAGGATTTAAAACGTGCATGGGTTTGAAAAAAAGGAACAGATAAGGATTGTATCAGGAGTCAGATTAATGGCCAGCCTACAGTGCAGAGATCTTGGGTGAGTCTCTGTCATCAATACCTTTGCCTCAAAGAAGTTATTCTGCATAGAGTTGTTAGAATAATGCAAGTGGAGCGGGGGCAGTCTGTCTTGGTAGCCCAATCTTCAATAATTTAGTGAAATCCTGTCATGGCCAGTATACGTTCAATGAAGATCATAATTTTTACAGCTTGCCTGTACAAAACTTTACATTGAACTGAAAATGGCTGAAGATGCAATCAGCTATGCTCAATATCACAGGGTTTTCCTGGGGGCATTGCTAATATCCATGCACCATGCCAACCCAGAGCAGCTGAAAAGAATGGATGCTTGGAAAGCTGGAAAGATTTTTCTTCCCAGTAACACACCGTGTCAATGAATTGTGCCGTGGGAAGTCTGTAGGTATGGATCTTCCTGGGTGCTGAATGAAGCAGAGGACAAATGACACATCTTGTAGCTTTTGTTTCAGACTCTGAGATTCTTTTGGTATTAATCATCATTTTCAGCTGCCATTTCTAAAGATGTGTCTGTAAACAATGGACTTGTTAGAAAATATCCTTTTCAAGGGTGGAATTAACTTTTGCTTGATAAAGTCTTCCAAAGTTTTTAAGAGCTTTTAAGTACAATATAAGCAAGTTAATAAACATTGTGTTAAAGGTCATAAAATTCCTTTCAGATTTATATGAGAAAACAACACATTGTATGAAAACATAGAACAGATGACCTTTCTTCCTTTAAAAGCCTCAGCAATTCCTCTTTAATGGCAACATAATATTTGGAAAAACTATCTCCTAAATAAACAATATCATACTGCTAACTTAAGGAA
This sequence comes from Dicrurus megarhynchus, assembly GCA_013399195.1. Lineage (NCBI taxonomy): Eukaryota > Metazoa > Chordata > Aves > Passeriformes > Dicruridae > Dicrurus > Dicrurus megarhynchus. Next base: position 253,801 of record VXAD01009455.1, read on the forward strand.
ATGTACTTTGGTAACAAGAGCTACATTGCATATTTTACTCCCTTCCCTTTCTCTAGGACACCTTTTGGATGTCACTCAAACTTTACCATATACTTTTTCCAGTTTATCACAGTCTCGATGGTGGGAAGCTTATTCGTACCAGATCTTGGCAGATTTCACAATGTTTACAATACAGACAAATAAAACACAAACAAAGAACTGGCACGTGGAATTTTTACCAATGTCACAGACTTTCAACTTCTTGATTGCTGAAATTTAAAATCAGGCTGCTGCCAATCTGCTGTGGTGTCCGAGGACAGAGACGATTTTCAGATGAAACACAGTTGCCAAGAGTGGTGCTATAGCACTAGACAGAGATCCACCTGCAGGGCTCTCCTCTGCCCTCCATGCCTGGGAAGCAGCCTCTGGTGTTGGATCAGAGGAAATCCTTTTAGTAGCTCTTGCTCAGTTTATGCAAGAGCCTATCCCTTCCAAAGTCAAACACAGAAAAAGTCCTGAAGTTCTTTTTCCAGCTAGAGCTCATAGGTAGTCCTCTTTCTATGCTTTCTCCTTGCAAAATAGTCTAATATTAGCCAAGTGTTGGCACTGTTTCACAGCACCTCTTCTCAGCTGGTGCTGAAGTAAGACATGGGAAGGACAGAGAGCTCCAGCTTTTCTCCGGATATCCTTCCTTCATTCTTGGGAGATGGCATCAGCAGTTAACATCAGACAAGCAGCTCAGAGCAGACTTCTATTTGCAGCTCAGCAGTGATTCATCTCCCATTCAAATGGAATAACAGATTGATGGGGCTGGGAGGGAAACACACAGGGTTTCAGAACAGGTGCTATGGGATGTATATAACGTAAATATAGGATTTAAATATTTGAAAGGCTTCAAAATAACTATTTTTCTATAAAGATTTAGAGATAATATCTGGGCTCTGACCAAGGTTAATATTGATGTAAGTGTAGCCATAAACAGGATGCGAAATAAAATCTGCACAAGGTACAGGGTATTACACTAGTGTGATGCATTTACCTCCCTGATTTTAAGACGAACTATGAATTTTATGATGCAAGTGAAAAGGCAAACTTTTTAAATTATTAATCTATTTTAAAATGCACTTTGTGTTAAGATCCAGATAATTCTGCAAAGAAATTATCAAAAATTTAGATAAGATCCACTTTACTGCTGACATTAAAGTTGTTCTTATCTAAAGATGCCTGCCTTTATTTCAACACAAGTATTTCAAGTTGGGAAGATGTCAATTTCCATGTGGCAGGCTCCATTATGAAAAGGAAAATACATGGAGATATCAGATAAAGAAACTCCCCTGTTGTCATGGTGACAGCAATTAGCAGCAGTTAGAACAGCAAACAATGAATTTAATGGTTTAGTCTAATAGTGACTTAATTACTTAGCAGCCTAGTTTGTCTATCAGCATTTCAATACACAGGAATAATTCAGTGCTGTTCTCCCACTACATGATGCCTTCACTTAGCATTTTGAGTCTATTACAAGCAGAATTGCAGTAGCATCATTACCACAAATATTTTTGATTTCATGCATGCTGGGCAGGCCAAGGTAAATGGCCTTCTGCAGGGATCTCACTTGAGCACCTCCTGTCACACAGCAGAGAGCCTGCTAGGCAGGAGAGAGTAGTCTGTGCTCATTGTACTGTGAGGATAAAATACAACCTGGATTCCACTGCAATTGAATCTCTTTTAAAACAGGTGGAGAATTTCAACCTAGGCCAGTCAAGGGTATACATCAAGGCATGTGTCAGGAATACATTTTCTTTTGTACAGACACTGAATGCCCTTCCTTTCCCCTCCTCGTTATTCCTTCAGGCTGCAGGAATGGCAAATAACTTCACATCAGCTCTCAAGTCGATAAACTGGGTTGCAAGTGCTGTTTCCCATCGGTGGATTGGGCTCAAACCGGAGGCCATGAAGTCGTGCCCTGCCACAGCTCACGTCTGCCTTGTGGGAGTGAGTGCTTCCACACTGTCCTGCCCATTGTTGGTGAGTTCTACGTGCTGCCAGTGGCTGTAGAACAGACTTATAAAGAGCCTGGCATTGCTGTCTCTTCTAGGTTTGGGATTTTTTCAGTGACCAAGAGAATATTCTGGGCTGTGTAGACCAGGTAAATCTGTATTAGCACAAGAAATGTGTATTATTGCAAACTCAGTGAAAACCCACAAAATAGGTAAGTCACATAGATGTGAGGTTTTTTCTAGTCCAAGCACAACTAAACTACAATGTGAAAAACAGAAGAGGCAAGACTTATTTATGCCTTATCACACGGCAGAAATTTGAAATGTTGTCTCTGTCAGGAAGAAGATATAACAAAGCTTGCTTAGGAACGCTGAACGTATTCAAAGCTCAATATTATATCTTTCTGCACCTTCCCAAACACAAGATTTATTCCCATGTTCCATGGTTTGTCAGCCAGCACAATCATTTTTGTGTTTATGAAGAGGGATGACCATGACACTGATACAGTGGGAAAGTAACCCAGCAAAAAGAAAAGTTGTTTTTAGCCAAATCAGTTACCTGTTCCTTCTCTGCAGAGAGACCTGTTTCAGCAAGGTAGATAAAGACTAAGGTAGAGAAAGAACAAGGAGCTGATGAAAAATCAAGCAGAAGTGCTCATTTCAGTGGCACTGCCACATCAAAATGTTCATTGAGTAACCTCAGATTTCATTTCTTGTCAGAATTTTCCTTTTTGTTTAGTTGCCCTTTTCCTCCTAATTTGACAATGGAGGAGCTACCTGCCTTTGGCAACATTTAAAGCAAACCCTGAATGGTAGCTTTAGCCTCTGCTTTTTTTTCTTTTACATTTTGAGAGTTCTTTTGTTTTGGAAGTCCTGGAATTACTCAATCACCTTTTAAAAGTTTGGTATTAAGCCTATATTGATTAAATATTGGACAGTACTGTAAGTAAAACAAATTACAGTGTTCAGCAAACTTGATTTTCCTTTTCTCAACCAAAGGAATGTGAAGATCTCTAAGCCTTGTTAAATCAAAGTGAAATGTTAATGTCTCACATCTCTTGAAGTTAGTGAGTATCTTGGCACATCCTATTGTCCATGTCTCAGGTGATCATCCTTTAAGCCCTGAAGGACTTTGCTTTTCAAGTCCAAATCCATCTGCACATCTGAGTTTGCCTTATTGTCAGTTATGTCATTGTATGAGGCTGGGAACCAGGCTCAGCTGCACCACCTGAAAATTCCTCAGTCATGATTTAAGAAACATGACCCATAGCTAATAGTCCTTGTTACCGGTTTTTCACATCCTTTGCCCAGATAGATCATCCCATGCCCAAAGCTGATTTGGCATTTTCTGGAAATCCAGGGTAAGTGAAGGACAAACCAGATTTGTTGATAATGGTATGCAGCAATGTTCAGAAGGTGTAAAGTTTGTGCCCCAGGAGTACTTGTGAACGGTCTAAAGGAAAGAAGAGGATCTGGCCTAACTTGATGATTTTAAATTGTACTTTTCACCTATTGCATATGCATATATAATGAAGTATTTTTTGCCAGCTCCATGAATGGAGTAACCTCACAAGAAACAAATAGACATAATATATCAGCAAAAGTTTAAAATGTGCTGCTTTCAAATGCTTAACCTTCTGTTCAAGGAGACACATTTGCACTGTGAGTATACACAATTCATTCCACAATGTTTTCACTGCCTTAAGAGATAAATCATACTCACTTTTCCAGTGTATTCATTTTATTTGAGATTTAACATTACCAAACACCAGAAATCATCCCTCTGCCATATACTGGTAGATTTTTTTATTGTCGACATGAGGAAGCCATTGCTGAATTATTGAAATTAGTAGGATTTTTGCCACTTGCAGTAATGGAAAGAGGACTGGCACTTTTTTTTTCCCTTTGGCTAAGGAATTGTTTTGAATCATAATGCAGGACTGACTTCTTATACCATGGCTTTATGTCTGTCAAGGTGGTTTTTTTCTTTATATAGAAAAATCATGTTCTGAGTTAATAAAGTCTTGTATATACTGAGCTGTTGTACTCTGAGATGGCCAAGGGATAAGAAGAAGCTTTTTCTGTTAATATAGATATGAAATTTCTTTCCTGAAAACACAAAGGTAAAGACATCATATTTGCTTCTCCTATTAAGTGTCAGATACTCAAGTCAGTATTTTTATTACTGAAATATTTTATTAATGAAATACTATATTACTGAAATATCTGATCAGACTCTTCAGCCCAGTGGGAAAAAGGGTTCCTGGAGTGAAGAGCATCAAATGGCTTTCCTAGGTGATAATACCAAAAGTAACTTTGCTTTAATCTGTGATCTTTTAGTCTTGTGGTAATTTAACAGAAAAAGTGAGGGGAACCTAAGGGTCATAAACATGACACTATCTGAGAAAATAGTCTGTGTAATTGCAAATAGTATAATTCTTAAAACTTACAAAATGAAAGAGTCTTTTGGGAGGAAAAAAAAGAAATCCAAATAAAAGCTCTGGGAGAGTTTCCTTACTCAGTAAGTTTCTGTCTTTATGGTAAAATTCAAAGAGATACTGAGCAAGAAGAAACCAAGAGTTAATATCAGATCTCAGTGCAGGTACTTTGCAATGCTGAGCCAATTTATATGGGCATAATAGTGCCCTGCCATAACAACAAAGTTTCCTTATGCCATAAAGAAACTTCTTGTTTCTGTGCAGCCTGGGTTATTACTGCATAACACAGAATTTTGTCAGACAGGTATGGCACCACTGCCTTCCAGTCCTCCTATATTCCATTTTTCCAAAGGATCAATCAGGATTATTTTCTAAAAGTTTTTCAACTTTTTCCAACAAGAAGGCACTGAAGTCAGAAAACTCCCTTAAGGAAGGCAATGGTAAAGGCACAACAAGAAATCTGTCCCTGTGGAAAGCAGAGTATAACGAGGTCTGGTATGACAGGAACTCTTTAATGCCATAAAAATTGAAAATAAATCAGCAAAAACCATGACTGTTAATAATTCCATGGCATGGTGTGAAGAACCAAAATCAGGATGACTACAAAATAACATGAATTAGAACTAGACTAATGTTTTATAAATGTATACATAGCAAAGGGGAAACAAGAAAGAGAGCAAATGAGAGGGAAACCTGCATTTTTCTTTGGTCTTTACAAAAAGTTAGTAACAGTCACCAACAAGTTAGTAGAGTTTTAACCACAGAACAAGAGTTTGGACTATATAAAGTGAAAGAACATCTTAAAGAATATTTATATAAATGTGGTTACACAAATTGCTAGGAAATCATGAAATTAATCTTAAACTACTGTGAACTAGCAGATTATATTTAAGATGTCCAGCAAGGGAAGAAAAGCAAACATAATACTTGTTTCCAAAAGAGAGAGAAAGGACATTAAGGGGAAGCCAGGCTAACTCAGATTTATGCAAGGATAGTAGAATAAATAATTTAAATAATCTAATTTAAATAGAATAAATTATTTAAGCCTACATTGTTTAAACCCACGGAATACTAATGTAACGGGAAACAGCCAATCTGGGTTTGTCAGGAGCAAGCCAATCTGTTTTCTGTTTTTGACAGGGTAATCATCCCGATAGACAGGGTAGCAGGAGAAGATATGATATATCTTGACTCCTGTGTCAACATTGCAAGTAAAATAAGTAAATGGAGCTAAGAACATGGAAAAAAAAACCATTCTCAAAATGAATCAGTGATTCACTCTCCAAAAAGGACGCATTTCAAAGGGCACACTCTTGTGAGCCACCCTACATCTATTTCTATGCAAAATTTTAATGAATAACTTTGATGGCTGCTAGAGAGCATACCGCACAATTTGTGAGTGGTTCCTATGTAGGAGGAGTTGGAATTCTTTTGGAAGATGGTATTTGACAAAGGCAGATGAAGGCAGGTTCTCTGGAATCAAGAAGGCATACAGAAACCATTGAAAAAGACATACTATGCTCAGCAATGAACAGAGAAATAATGACCAGGCAAGGTGGTACACAGGGCCAAAAATGTGCAAGTAGTGTCATTCTGCTACAAAATCGGGCAAACTCATGTCCGGGCATGGTGACAGAGCAGTTTCATGGAAGTCAGAAAAATGAGTCACTCTCCTGTGCTTGGTATGTTTGAGATCTGAGGTGGAATATCCTATCTGCTTTTGGGGACCATGCCTTAGAAAGTTTGCAATCTGTATTGAGATGTTTTAAACAACTGATGTTTAGAAAATCTAAATTATTAGAAGAAGCTGAAGGAATTGGATTTGGTTAGTCAAGAAAGAAAGATATAAAAGACTGAAGGAAACATAATAGTCTTCAAATATAAATTACTTTTAGAGAAAGCTGTTCTTTATTTGACATAGGAAGAAAAAAAAATAATCATCTTGCCCTGCAGCAAAGGTTATTTACCTCAGATATTAAGAGGATTTTAAGAGCGAATTGGAGGAAATTGGCTCACATTTGGGCCAAGTGTTTAAGTCTTCCATGGAGACAGAAAATAAATAACCTCTATTTTTTTGCATCTATTGTAATGTAAAGACCATCTGAGCTTTTTGAGAAAAATCCATTGACTCTCCTATAACCAGTTGCTGCCTAATGTTAATACAGCTCCTCTCACAGCAGTGAACTCTCCTCCCTGGTGGAAGTCAGATGTGCAAAATATTAACAAAATCTGAATATCACAAGGGGTCTTAGAGACACTGGAGAAATACCACCCATTGTGGGATTTTCTGGTTTTGATGAGGTGACCCACAGAGTAAGGGATGGATGCTGCTTCTGAGACATCTGCCAGCCCTGATCTCAGCTTTGGCCTCACCACTGTTAGTGTTTTATTTAAAGTGAATAATGCAGTTATTTTCAAGCTAGTAATCACAAATTCTTAGAGATGCAAAGAAGTTCCATAGGAGCTGCAGGCTTTTCTGTCACTTCCACAGTTTTTTTCTCTGAACTCGTTCAGCTGACCGTGTTGTCTGTTTAGGCAATTATCACACACAGCAAGGATTTCTATCTCACTTAACTAAATCAGGAGCTCTGTGTTTCTTGCATTGATATTTTCATGCTGGTTATAACTTCTTTATCAAAAATATCCCAAGTTTATTTCCAGTGTATGGTACAGTTATCTCAGGATGTGTTCAGGTCAGAAAACTAGACTCTTGGTTTTTTTTTTTACTTAGAAAAGCGAACCTTGCAGCAGAAGGAACTCTTTCCCTTATGGGTCACTCAGCTGCTACGAGTTACTGGAGTGCAGAACTGGTACAAACTCCAAATACACCCTTATATTTAGTTTAATTTTCAGAGTACCAGCCAGCAGCCTGCTTATCACTTTTAAACAGAATTATTTATTTTAGACCACAATCTGTGGCCTTATCGCTGTCACCATGTTGACAGGATATCTGTCTTAAATCTCACCTACGTGTTCTTAACAGCGTTACGTGGCTGCAAGGTCTTGGCCAGCTGCTGGGTGTCAATAACAGAGGTGACAGCTTCTCAGCAGCTGCACAAGCTGCCCGTGTACAGCTGTTTTCCTCTGCTCTCTCAGGGTGCAGAGGAACACAGCTGAGGTTGTGGAAGGAGGGATGGTTGAGCAGCTTCTACATGATGGTTTTGTCAGGATTGTGCTGTCACCTGAGGGCAGAGTTCCCTAGCAGGGGGGTTTCACACTGTACTTCCAAAAGCTTATCCTACTGAACAAGACATTGTGATCCAGAATGGATCCAGAACGGTGTCCAGGCACCTGACCTGGGCGCACATTTAAACCTTCTTCACTAAATACAGATCACCTGCACCAAGGTCTCTTTGGGGATGGTGTCTAACAGACTGCTACAGAGATTTTACTTTTTTTCTCTCTTTCTAGTACAGCCAAGTCCTCAGGACTTTCACCCAGAAAGCAGAAGAGCCAAATTCACCTCCTTCCACAGCTGGAGGAGTTTCAAACACACATTTTCGCTACTCAGGGGTGGGCACCAGTCCTTCAACACTCACCTGCACTGGTGGGCAAACCACCACCATCATCCCTTGAACCCTGCAGCCAAACTGCCCAAAGGAAGTGGAAGAGGAGCCTAATCCTGTAGCCCAGCACACAGAAGCACACCCATGAGGGAAGGAGAGGCAGCCGTTGCCTGCATTATTTTCTCTCTATGCAATGACAACAAATATAAAGCACATAATCAAGATTAAATGATGCTTGAAGGCAGACAGAGCCATCTCTGAGAGCACACCCAGGTGAACCCAAGGTACTGCAGCCAGTGAGACTGGGACAGCAGCTCCAGGAAAAGCCACACTTCTCTGGGGCGGGAAGAGGGACAGGTAATCCAGGGTAGGCACCTCGAGGATGGCAGAAAGCAGGGGAGAGGGATGACTTGATGAAGATTGCTCTATTTGACCTTATTCTATTACCTTCTTTTGCTGGTTTTAATTATCAGTGTCCCTACTTTTATGCTGCTGTGACAAACATTTCAGAATCATCTTAAATAAACACAGAAGTAATCCGTATATAATAAATAATAATAAGTAATCCAGCTGAAACAGTGTAGCTATTCAAATGCTTAAAATAAAGCATACGATTCCTGAATCAAGACTTTATTAAGTTAATTCAATTTCATAATTATGACAGTTCTTATAAAGGCAACATCCTTATTTTCCAATGTTAACCATAAGTGTGCAAAAGCAAAAGAATGAACAAATTTTCCATCCTAAGTAATTAATGAGTTCTGTTTTCAACAGGAAAAAGTTTTTTCATGGAAACACTGTTTGAAGTTTATTCAGTAATGCTTTTAAATAATTCTTTGGTATATTAGTATTTTTCCTCCCCCTTTTATTTTTGATGTCACCATAATGGAGAGACTAAAGTAACATTTAGCTTAGAACCATGTCTTTATATATGTTCCAATTGTTCCCATTATTACAGCTGACAGAGATAAAGTGGCATCTGAAGTGTATATATAGTATATACAAAAGAGTGCCTGAGATAAAGATTCTGTGATCCTTAAATACTTTCCAAATGTCTCCAAAGGGATTTAACTTCAATAAAGAAATTTAACAGAGAAAAGCAATTGCTGATTACACAGATCCCTTTTTTGCCATTTAACAGCGTTTAAATTGAATCACTGACCTAAAATATTAATTTTGAAAGTGACTCGTAAAAAAAATCAGAAAAGTTGTTGATGCTTTCAGCTTTGTTCTCTGAAAACAGCTGAATGACACAAAAACATATCTAGCATTTTCTGCTTGTTCTAAATAATCCTTTTTAGTAGGATTAGTCACAGTATTCAATTAAGAGAAGGAGCAATTAATTATATTCTTGTGAAATGAAGGAGAGAAGAATCTTTGAAACATTCTTTCCTCTTCACCTTCTCCATTCAAAATATAAAATTGTATTATGTATTTTTCAGCTATGGAAAAATTTTGAGTCTTCAATTTAAACAAAAGCAGTGGGAATGAGCAGTACATGACACAAAAGTAATTTGGATTGACTTTTTGGTATGGTAGAGGAATGCATTGCCAAAATGAAAAGGATGCTTGATTTAAAACAACCAATAATCTGTGAAGCAAGGCTTTGCTGCTGCAAAGAGCTGTCGGTGGTTTTGGTTAAGCACTTGTGCTCAAACCAAACAATTTTTTAATTTTTTTTTTTTGCAATGGTTTGTTCGGATGTTTGAAAAATTGAAAGTGGTCCTACTTGTCCTCATCACCATGGCATGATTTTGGTTAGTATGATATCGATATAATGTTCATTAAAGCCCTTAAAGGGGTTTCTCTACCTTTTGTTACAAGGCTTGCATAACAGCTAAAAAGGTCTAAATATTCCTCTGTGGAAAAAATAGCATGAGGATAAACTTCTGGAAGAAACAACAGTAGGTAGACAGCTACAAAGGAGACTAGTGTAATAATAAGGATGTATCACCAACTCTTTGATAGGCTTGGAGAAAATGGCCACAGATTATTAAAAGAGACCACGGGGGCAGTGGGGGCAGAAAACACAATATTGAGAAACCACAGTTTTCCATATGTAGGTTGTGTAAATGGTACAACAGGGGCACAAAGACTCTTGAAACGATTAATCTGAGAAACCCCCAAAAGGGAAAAAGCTCTTATTAGTCTGAAACGGTGCATCAGGCCCACATCAATAAGCAATTGTGCAAGAACCACATCCTCTCACTAAATTTAATGGAACTGTAATCGAACCACCTGCTAGGAACAAAAATGCTTAAAAAAATTCACTGCATAAAAGTTTACTACCAGAAAGGAAGAAACTCTTAAGGAAAATTGGAAGGGAAACCCAGAAGGGTAAAATGCTGGTAGAGGAGTGTGAAAGTGGTGACGGACTCAATGCCAAATGCTCAGCATGTGTGTATGGCACCTATACAAAGGCTGCTGTTCAAAAGATACAAATTTATAATTACAAAGGAAATTACTAGGCTAGTGATAAAGCTTGCTTGTGACACAGAGTTACTCAGGATTACTGGCTGCAAGGAGCTGCAAGAAAAATTCTCACATTAAACTAATGACTGGGTGCAAAATCTCAGAAAAGTATTTGTGGATAAATGCCAGGTCATGTGCACAGAAAAAATAATAACTAAGGGTACACAGAGGTACCCTCTGTTCTTGTTCAGGAAAGCTATTGAAATCATCATAAGACACATCTTCATTGCCTTGAAAAGTATTAGGTCAGTGTTCAAACCTGGTCAAGAAAGTATTCAAATATTAAGAACAAAAATTAAAATGCAGAAGAATAGTAGAAGATAAATACTTGATGCATCCATATCTTGAATACTTCATGAAATTCAGGTTTTCTCCACCTCTGGAAGGATATAGGTGAACCAGTAAAGGTCTTTATAATGATCAAAGGTGCAAAGTGATGTATGAGGACAGATTAATGAGCTATGGCTCTTTACCTAATTAAATAGAGTGTCATCACGAAAGTCTTAAAGGAAGTGTGCTCCTGAGAGAGATAGCAACCTGGAATCCACAAACAATATTAAATTAGTGAACAACAAGGAGTAAATTTCTGTGCTTTATTGCAACAGTAGAACACTGTGAAAGATTTTAAACAGAAAAAAAAATTTAAAAAACAAATATAATTAAATTGCAAGTTAGTTTGACATGTGAATTTGTGTAACCAGAAGTACGAGTCAGTCCAAGAAAGTATCCATGGAGGACAGAGCCATCCCTGGCTATCAGGTACAGCTCTTGGGCTGCTGAATGCAGGAGGCAAGGGAAGAGAGCATCACTATTCTTCCCTACTGTTTTTCCTGTACCTCTGGTGCTGGCTACTGCCACAGCCCCATGTTGGAGGAATATTTGCTCTGACCCAGGTAAGTTTCCTCTGTCCTGATATTGTTTTCATCACCTGCAAGTTTCTCTATTTATTGCAATCTAGGATAAAGCTACTTTTCATTTAAAGTACCAGTCATTATGACAAATGCACTTTCAAACATCTGGCCTCTTGTTTTATAGTGTTTGGATGGTGGAAAATCACCTTAAAATGTGTTGAGTTGCTGGTGAAAGATTGTTCTAGGGGTAGGACTGAAGGACCAGGAAGACCTTATATTAGTCTTTCAATTATTAAAGGGGCCTTGAAAGAAAGATGGAGAAGGACTTTTTAAACTTAAATAGGATAGATTTCTATTAGATAACAGGAACAAATGTCTTATGATGAGGGTGGTGAGGCACTGGAACAGGCTGCTCAGAGAAGTTCTGGATGTCCTCTCCCTGGAAGTGTTCAAGGCCAGGTCAGCTGGGGCTCTGAGCAAGCTGGTCTAGTGGAAGGTGTCCCTGTTCATGGTGGGGGGATTGCATGTAGGTGATCTTCAGGTTCCTTCCAATCCAAACTATCCTATGATTCTGTGAAATATCATCTCCAATGCCTTTGACTCATCAGTATGAGAGGACTTACAGGAGAAGCAGATCTGAACTGTTTCCACTGGAGGGGAGGGAGGCAGGCTCATGTCACTGCTGGGCTGCAGTCCGGCTCTCGGTGTTTGTACCTCACTGCCAGCTCAGCTCCATCTCTGAAGCAGCACCTATACTGCAAAATGCAACTTGTTCAGTTGAAACAATTTCAGTAGACAAGGACTTTGATGTCAAGGAAAAGGAAAAAATAATTTTTTTTGAGCAGCCTGCTTTACGTGAATGTGACTTCATGGTGGTCTTGGAGCCTCACAGGCTTGGCTTTGATTAAAATAGTCATGTGCAGTGATTCACATGATAATATGTGATTTCTGGATAGTGTGATATTGCCCCATGAAAATGCTCTGTTTCCTGGATTTATGCATTTTTTAAATGGAATACATCACCCATAGCTTTTAAAGTTATCTGACAAATTTATCCTGACAACACTAAAGTTTTGCTCAGTGTGAGACTGCAATAATAAACTGTAATTTCCTAAATGATACTTGATAAGTTTTTAATTTAAAAGGCCATAATATTTCAGTATCAACATCTCAACTACTGTTAGAAGACCTAAGCTTTTGGAATTAATTTCTGTTGGTCTCAGGCAAGTAAAACCTACAGGCAGAGCAGTCGAATAAGTGAATGTTAAAACATCCCATTTCTTCAAAGCTTTCCTTTTGATCCTCACATTGCCACTGAGACTCTGAATGCATCATTCATTGCAGTGTTTTCCTATGACAGCTGGACTGCATGCTGTTATTCTTTTAATTGTAAAGTGTCTCTTTTTCTGAGGCAAAATGGATCTGATGGTGAATGGCTGCCCTGACAGGCACTTAGAGGCTGCACATACAGAGCTTCTGCTAGCATTTTCTATACTTATGTTTCTAGAAAGAATCAAGCCTGCACTTCATTTATTTTTCCTTGAAAGACACATTATTTCTCTGTGGAAGCCAACATTTAAAAAGCTTAACCAAAAGGCAGCTTGTCATTGTAACCTGAAGTGGTATGTGTAGAAATGTCTGCTCGATCTAGCCCAGGCATTTTCACTGAGGGAAATATAAGGTTGGATAATTATTGCTTATATATATAATATATAAATATAACCTATTGCTTCTTGTTTTCAGTGTCTTTAATATGTGCCCTTTCCTTTCCAGCACTATTACAGGATTTATTTGTCATTTAACATTCCTTTGATGTATCTGAACCTTTGCTGGAGTCCCTGCTGTGCACCAAGACCTAATTGACCTTGATGTTTGTTGTGAATTGCTCCAGAGCTGCTCAGCCTGAGAGCAGGAGTCAACCTGCAGCACTGTCACTGAAAATTCCTGCCGAAGTCTGAGACCAATTGCCCTTTCTAAGGCAAAAATTTTTATTGGAATGAAAGTGAAATTTAAACTGGGTTCTGACTCAAGGGAAATTGTACTGCTTGAGCTTCACCATCCTACTGATGAGGTGTGCTACACATCTTGCATGTTTGTCTGCCAGGGGGTGGGTATCACACAGGAGTGAGATTATCTAATTATTTGTTTTAATTATATATGTTTGTTACTGGGAAGTAGACAAATGCTAGTTGACCAAGTGTCTTTCACACGTATGTTGATTCAAAATCCCAGGTTGCTTTGCTGCTGACCAGGTGGTAGCCATTCATGGAGAAAATAAGATCATTTTGTTGTTTATTGCCAGCCTGCCAGATGTCAGTTGTCTCAACATTTCTAAATTCTGCTGTGTTTTTAAAATATGTCAGTGTGGTAGGGACTCTTTAGAGTTAAAGTTAGTACAATGTCAGAGATGATAAAGGTAGTACAACCACACGTAGCACAACAGAAGATAAATGATGTATTCCTGTGGTGCAAACCACCGGCTTCCAGTGTGTCAGAGCCAGTCTCTGTCCTTATACTCTGTATTCATTAGCGCCTCAAGGGATACTTATTCACCTTATCTGTTCTGTTCTAGTGATACACCATTTTTCAACTGGAAGAGAGGCGCATGCAAGTGATAAAAGAGATGGCTCACATCTTGAGAGTAGGAGGCCAGATAATGATATATGTGTGGGCAATGGAGCAAAAATGGGGAAGATTTGAAAAGCAAGACAACTTTGTTCCTTAGAAACCTTCACCTCCTTCCTGCTCCTCAGGTGAGCCTTGCTCACATGGAGTACAAAAAATCAATTCTTCACAAGGACAAAGAACTGGCTTTGAAACAGCCCTGTCATAATTTGGATGGGACTTCAGAGCTATGCAGGACAGCAAGGACCTCATCCTGCAGAGGGGAGAAAAAAACCACTGTGCACAGTGTCAGAGAAATCTCTGAGATGGTCTCTGTTCTCAAGATCACTTGACTCGGTATTAGATTTGGGCAATCAATGGGACCAAGAAGGGCTCGTTAGTTACAGCAATTACAGCGTTAAGCTGAATGAATTAAAAAGGGGAGGAAAAGTTGGAAAAAACCCAGAGAGCACGGCTTTCTGAAACGTGCTTCTCACTTTTCCTACATTACAAACTGAGTTTTTAAAATACAACAACTTTTGAAGTGGCTGTTAAACCTGTGGGTGCCCATGTCACCACACTGCTCAAAGGCTTTTAGAAGTTGCTATTCAGAATTAGGGCAAACAACCGCACAGCTCCCTACAGCTGCAGGTAGTCATCGTGGCTGCAGCAGAGTGCATTTACCTGACCTGATTTCATGTCAGAAAGAATTAGCTGTCAGATAACAACTTAAAATAGACCATCACCCAAACCAAGGAGCTTTCTTGCTAACCTCAGAGCAAAAGCAGAATAGGCCCTTCTATGCAGAAAAAAATCAGGGAGAGTGCCCTGACCATGCATAGCCAACAGCAGACAGGTCCTGGTGGGTCCTAAATGAGGTACTGCCATATTTTTAAAGACAAGAAACTGGCCAAGCTGATAGAGCACCATATTCCTGATCTAGGCATTACTCATTTGTACTTTGACCACACCAACTGGTGCATGATCACAGAAAAGACTAAAGTGGGGAAGTTCAAGGGAAAATTCCCTTACTGAAGTGCACAGGGAATACTTAAAGATTTTCTTTCTTTTAAAAGCTCAGCACCTTTGAAAATCTTTCCTGAAATTTTTATAGCCATGGGTTTGTTTTGGGAAGAAGGGCATGTATGAGGAAGAGACTGCTTTGAAACTCTCAGGTTCTATGACTTTGTTTTCTTTGATTTTGTTCTTAAAATACATCTTTATTGAAAATTTTTCCTAGAGTTATTATTTCAGGCTGAGCACACTTTAGTACACAATTCCTTTTCATAAACAGCTGCCAGCTGTGTTTTGTTGTTTGAAAATAGATAAAATACAGTTGGAAGGTGATTGCTGGATTATTTTTTATGTGTGCATTAAAAGTCTTTGTTGTTCATTTATTACTATATAATCATTCATGTCAACTTTTTATTTTAAAATTTATTGTACTCTGCCACTTGATGTAATATAACGTGGGAAGTAATTGAAAGATACACCATTTTATTACAGTTCCACTTTGTCAGGCCGTATGATATTTCCAGTCACACGAGACAGACTGACTTTTATGAGAATTACTGGGTGTACAGAGCCCTTGTGGCAGAGGCAGTAACTCATGACACTGTCACATTCCAGAGATCTTTTCACTGCCTTGTAGCAGCCATAGCCAAGGAAGCAAGAGATACTTGCCTCCATGTATGCCACTACATGACCCCTCAAAAACATAGTTTTAAAAGGGAGCTTTGTGTTTTAAGGATTGATCTTTCAATAAAATTAGAAGTCAGAAGGATTTAGTAACTCATTTAAATCTGTACTGTGAATGAGCACAGCACAGAAAAGTGTTCCAGTGACAGCAAGTCACCTGAGAAAATATTTATTAACATAATGCTTTTATCTGCAGATTCACCTTTTGCAAAGAAGATCAGCTTCATTACCTGATTTTTATAGATAAAGAAACTGAAACAATTTACTGTTAAAGATTGCAATGTAAAGTAAATATTTGGAAGCAAAACAAACAATAATCCCAAACAACACAGCTACTTTGCTGATGTTTATTTATTAATGTCTCTCCATAATTCTACTTCCTGCTTTTGTTTCCATGGTTTTGTGAAGCACCATCAGAGACCAAACTCGTTTTCTGAGAAATAAGCCCCCACATGTTCTTTACGTGCCTGTCAGTATCAGACAGGTATCATGTTTTCAGACTTAGCATGAAAAAGTGCAGCCATCTCTGGCTTTTAATGCAGATTTAATTCAATTTGGATATAATATCTGTAATAACATTTCCTTTACTTCCTTCCATGGTACCACCATAGTACATCTTGTATTCTCAGGTGGAAGAGCTAGATAGGCTACTCAGCGTCCTCCATCTGTAATGATTGCCTCAGCAGTGCTCCTCTTTTCCCCCTAAATGTTAGCACCATTGTGCAAGTAAAGAAAATAATTTTCGGCCACAAAAAGTTGCTGCCATTCAGCTCTGATGACACCATTCCCTTCATTTCATACAAGGATAACCCAGTCCAACTCTTAAATGAGTGGCCCATCTGGGGATTGAACAACCTGGGCATTATTACCACTGTTCTCTAACAGCATCTCCCTAGTTTTCAGCGCATCTTCAGGCAGCCCTTGCAGCTCTGAGCCCCTCCATCATGTCTGCTTCCCCGTTCAATAGGCTGTTTACCCACACGCTGCACAAGAAAATTGCCTCTGATGGTAGCTGCCAGTCCTTGCCCTCAAGCACACCTGATTCTTAGTTTTTCCTGGAACAACACCGGTATTTTAACTGAACCTGACTACTCCTGTTGGAAGGTTTCAGCCTGTTCCACCATTCCCTAAGTGAAAGGTGCTCATCATCTCCAGTTCCTCCCTCAGGTGCGATGAGTCACCACTAAATTTCTCCTAATGCTGATACCCCTGTCTACCTGCTCCATGCCCGCTGTTTACAAACAAGATCCATGTCACAGGGACAATACTAGCCTAGCTGGAAGGAATTTTAACCTCTGGACAACTGTTAGGGGCTCTAAAAGCAATTCTCACCTCAAACAAGGAGTTCATGTCTTTGTTTTGAATGAACTGCAAAAGGCGACTTCTTCTGTAGAGAACTTCTGCCTAAGGTATGGGTTAGACCTGCTTCCACAAGGGATAGCTTGCATTCACAGTGGCTGCCTCTGGGGTTCTTGGGATCAGACTAAATTCAGACTTTTGCAAAAGAAACTGCTCCTGGACACGGCCCTCAAAGTGGAAAAAAAGTAAAAATATGTATTTGTTTGAAAAGATCATGTATTAATAAATCCTCGCATTTATGCATGTCAGAAATGTTATAAAGCCACAATCTCTATTTGAAATTCTTGTTTTGATTAGGATGCCAGTAGCAAAACCAGGACTGAGTGCATTCCTTCATTTCTACCACACAGTCTGCATTTGCAGTCCGCAGGGTAGGCATTACTTTGTGCCAAGGGATATAGGAGGGAAATGCTCTGCACTCCTGAGCAGCACTGGATCCCAATTTGTTTTCCTCTTGTGCTCTTTGCTGTTCTGAGCTGGATTCTAGAATAGACAGGTACAGTTTTTCTAGCTTCATTTAGGCAGCAAGCCAGTAGATCTGTACGTAAGTCTAGTTTTGTGCTCCATTATTGCCTGTGAAGTTAATGGCAAGGAATAGTTCCTTTAGAGGATGAACTATGCAATACACCTTAGCAAGCTCATGTTCAGCACCTGCTTGTCTCTTTCCACTGCTCATGGAAGGATTTTGGAGAGGAGTTCAGCCTTAAACACTCAGACAGATTCATCATCCCCTCCACCTTTCCGCCAGGCAGTGCTGATTACACATCCCTATTTTGTAGAAACTGTGTGGGAAAATCCACTGTTAAGCAAGGAGAAAGGTTGCTGCTTTTTTTCTTTTCTCTGCTTTACCTTACAGCATCCATCACTCTGAATTTATAGTCATTTGAGGCCATACCTGTCCAAGGGACACTTTCAGAATTTCAGAAAAGCTTCCAGTGTGTGATACTAACTCTGATCTATCAATGATGATCTCCTTTACAGACACTAGTATAAATAAAACCAATGTCTTCTCACTTTTTCTGATTTGCAGGTCCCAAACAATTCCCCGATGTTGGAGATTTCTGTTTTCTCCACAGACGGTTGCTGTGCTGTTCCTAATTTCTTTTGTGGAGCTCTGGGAAACTGTCCACAGCTCTTGCTTGTGTCCCAGGATCACAAGCACAGCGTGGGGTCTTCTGTTCTGTGCTTGCCACATTAAGCACTGCCACACTGAGTCCCACCCAGCCCATGCAAAGGTGGCACAGGAGCAGCAGCCAGCGCTGCTCACATCACTGAGACACTGTGAGCACAGCAGTGTTTATCCTCCTTCGGCATAAACAGGTTTGATGACTGTGAATCTATCATAAAAGATGTTTGCCTGCTGGGTAAATATCTTTCTTCTAATTGTCTGCTAATTGGCAAACAGCTAACCCCACTTATTATCAAAATTCGTTCTCCAGAGAAAACTCAGCCAAGAGTTTCATAAATGCTTTTCCCTCATCCTTTTTAATTTTAAAAATTGTTCCAAGTATCATTTGGTAGCTATCACCTAAGGAGGCATTCCATTTGAGTTAATCAGCTCCTGCAAGGTTATCTGTGAACTATCTGAAAGTGCCTTAGCCAGCATCTTGCCTTCTGTCTTAATTAGCAATTACTGACCTAAAATTGTCAGTTACCATAGGCATTTGTACTGACCTCTCAAATTAAGATCATCCACAAAATTAAAACTGGAAGAAGCCTATTTGGTCACTTACTCTATCCTCAGAAGTGCATTTATTATTCATGGTGTGTGGCAGGGAATATAAGTGTAGGGTATGATTGAGAACACCGCAGGTAACTCGTCTTTGAAATGTAAATACAATTAATGAGTATACCTGTCTTCCCCCAGGATCTGTCCTTGCCTGCTTTGTCATTCTGATTCTTCTTTCTTCTCTTTGATGGGGCTCCCAGTTTTTGTTCCTTCTCACTCAAGACTGAAATAACATTTTGCAGAAGGATTGTGAGTGGTAAAAAGCACAGGAAATATTCCATGGATTTCTCAAAACACGTGCTTTACTAGCATGCCTTTCATATCTCATTGTGACCAGGAATGAGCTAAGTGTTGCCTTTCTAATTTGGCACCACAAATCATTTGACATGAACATACTATCACAAGTTTAAAAAAAGAACACCAGCTTGCTTGCAGTGAAAGCCCACATTGGCAACATTTAGCTATAGTGAAACTGTGCCATTCAGTAGCTGTCACAGACTGCCAACTAAAAGCATCGGATTTCATACAGCAAAGTATATTGTCCCAGGGAAAACCAAGAAAAATTATATGGGGACACACCAGGTCAACAGAGAGAGAGCAGCACAGTAGGTCTCCAGCTTTCAGTCTTCAACTCCCCCCTGCCCAAAATTTATTCTTTATAACAGTATACAGTGGCTTACAAAGAGGTTAAAACACACAAGAAAGACCAACACCTACTCCAGGTCTTGGGACAGAGCTGGAGATAGCTCCAAGAAGGGGCCAGGACAGAGGTGGTGGCTGCTAGGAGAAACATAGATGGACCAGTGTGTCAGTGGTGACACTACGTGCTTATATTAGCTGGTGCCTCAATCCTATTTAAGAGGGGCCAAACCCACCTCCACTGAAACACTACTTAAGGCTCAAATGATTGGGACAGTATTTGCTAATCCCAGGATTGCTGAAACAGAGCATACAAATTCTTCCAGAAGTTCAGCACACACACTGTACACAACTGTAGAAGACAGACAACTTGTTATAGAAATGTTTAACTGTTACTGGAGTCAATTTTCAGACAGGCAAAACATCCACTGCTATAAAAAGGAAAAAAAAAAAAAAAACCACACAAAAAAAAAAAAAAAAAAAAACCAAAAAAAAAAAAAAAAAAAAAAAAAAAAGCAAAAACCTGGAGTAGGTACCAGGGGTCCTGGTTAATCTGGACAGAAAATAATTTCAATTTTGATGACAGAGAAAATTAACTGAGTCAATTTCTCAACGTGTTGAAGTTAATGGCAAACTATTTTAATCTTAGCCATTTTATGAAATGCAACTAATTCCTGACATGCACCTTGCATGATGTACTACTGATTAGCCTTCAGGGTACGTTCAACAATAGAGGTCAAATTCTTTTAATAACATTCCTCACAGGAGTTAGCACTTGGACTTCAGAGATGGGGAATAAAGCATGAATGTACCATTCACCCTTTGCACTGCTGATCTCTGCAGAGCAGAGAAAGTTTCAACAGAAGTAGCTGCTGCCTTCATTTTTGATCATTTTTTTTTAAACTGGTTTCACCTCTGGCTTTCTGTGCTAGCATGAAGCTGACTCGTCTGCAACCCCTCAGACACATTCAGTGCTTAAGTCCCACGTGGGAGGGAGCAGCTTGGAGTTTTCATTTCCAGCTAGCAGGAGGTGTCGCTGGATGAAAGCGAGGGTAATCCTCTCAGCATGCAATTCAGCAGCAAATCTAAGCAGGTCTCAAAAGATGAAATCAGCTGAAGAAATGGATCACCTAGAGGTTGGTCCTGTGCCAGTCAGTGGTCAGGAGTCTGTCTGCACTGCCTCTCCCATTTGATCTGTGAGGCAGGCGTGCTGTGCTCAGCGCAGGTCCAGTATAGCAGTTGCCATGTGTCTGCAGGCTCAGTTGGACTCGATCTTAGAGGTCTTTTCCAACCTAAATGATTCTGTGATTCTATTCCAGGCTGGAGAGGCAGCTGTGTCCACCCCAGGAGATGCTCGCTTGCCAGGCTAACATTCTGTATTTTTGGTAAAAGATCTGCACAGGAGCCCCATGAGGGGAAAACAATGGCAGAAAACTCCTTTTTATTTCTGACAGCCACCTGCATGAGCTCAAGGGTCCCTGTTTCCTCCAGCAGAGCCCAGGACCTCAGTTCTGCATCACACTGCCTCTAAGCAAGAGCTGCAACTACCCGTAAGGGAGGGGAAGCAGCATCTAAGGCAATGAGGCTCTAAAATGTTCCCAGAAAGTACTACACTTCCTAATCATCATCACAGAATATCTCAAGGTGGAAGTCATGCCTAAGGATCATCAAATCCAACTCTGTGCTCCTCACAGGACCAACTAAACCACATGACACAGAGCAACGTTCAGACTCCTTGAATGACAGGCTTGGCATGACCACTTCCCCTGAAGCCTGTTACAGATATCAAGTCAAAATTTCCTCAAAAATTACTAGCAAGGAAAGACATGTGCAGAGACTTGTAAGATACTGTGCCCATGGGTTTAAATTTGTGTTCCAGACTGTGGGAGACAAGAGACAGAAGTAGGATCAGCAGGGGGAAATGCTGGCTCTCAGGAAGAGTGATTGTCATTATATCATTTTTTCCAGCCTTGGCTACTCTTGATTCATTCCAGATAGAAAAGGATAAAAATGAAACTTCAACAAGTAGCAAGAATACCTACAGAGATTAATATTGGGGTTTCAGACCCCTAGGCAAAGCTGCTGAGGCCTTTTGAAAGACCAAGTTGTTCCTCTTCCCCAAGAAACCTCCAATACAGCTCCTGCCTCTCCACCCTGCACGGCAACACTGCCCCTGCACATTTCACAAATCCCTACATACATTCCTCTTCTCCCACATTAGCTTTTGGGTTGTTTCTTTTGTGGGGGGGAAGTGTTTCATCATCCTTTGAATTCACACTTTTACTTTATCATGCACTGTACTTCAGTAGTAGGGGAATCACAAAGATTATCAGTAGGTAAGACAAGGCTCGGGACAGAGCAGAGCAGTTTTTATGTGCAGTAATTATGCCCCCTCTACAGCTGTGCCCTACTTTGCAATGAATTTAAGTATTCCTTTCCACTATCACTGACTAATTTAATGTTTCTCCAGGATCTTTTGACAGTGTAGACACTCACAATATGACAAGTTACCAGTGCTGTGGATTTGGGTGACAAGCATATGGAAGGAAAAAACTCTCATCTTCTACTTCTTCAGGAGGCCAGTTGAGCATGAAGCAGGGCAGCACCATCTTACTGAGAATGAATCTGAATGCAAGCTGTGCATTAACACCCCACATGGAACCCTCAAATCCTGGAAAACAGCAGCAGCATTTAATCAACTTAAGCTTTAAATACTATCTCATAATAGCCTAAATTAGCATGGTGAAGTAATAAAGAGCATGAATTCAGTAATTTTTAGAGTACCATGGTACATAGACATACCATGTGAAAGACTTGCAGCACAGGTAGTGTTGGTTTTCTATTACTGTTATTATTATTCTGGGAGGTTGTTTTTTCACTTTTTCTTGTTGCTTGTATTTGTTTGGATTTTTTCAACTTTAGTGGGGCCCTTCAGTCTTACAGCGTGTGTGGGATATCCCACCTTTCTGAAAGATGTCTACATCAAAGCAAATGAATGCACCGAGGTAGTCACAGACAGTGTAAAACACAAATTCAGCACTTTTGTTCGTATTTTCTGCAATTTATTTTGCCATTTAAAAAATGTCACATATCAGGCAAAAATATTTTTTAAAAGCTGAAACTTTGCCCTTCATTAAAAAATAGTCAAAGGAATAACCTTTACCTCAAGAGCAGGTATGTAGGTTGAGATAAACCCAAGAGTGTCAGACAGCAAGTGGACTTGCTTTATGAAGGTATAATCCTTCTAAACAAGGTGTTCCATGTGATTTATAAGCAGCACAAAAGTATTGCTCATCCACAATTTCAATGCAACTGATTACAAAGAAAAAAAAACCAGAAAACATTTGGTGTGAGCACACCAGAGAAACAGTGAGGCTAAAAAAAAGAAGCCAGACAAACACTAAGACATATAGATCAGCAGGCAGAACATCCATGTTCAAGCTGGAACTCAGGAGAACATGGAAAAAAAAAAATCTTTTTCTTACAGCCTTGTCCATCTGTGATTAACAAACAAAAATCAAGCACACAGCATCTGTGTTCTCTCTTCTTAATGTCAGCTTACAAATACCGCAAAGTAGTTCTGATCTTACACATCTTCCAAGGCAATGTGTTGTCTTTCTGAAAGGCCAATGCATTTCGTACAGATCTAAAGATGGATTTGTGGCTGTCAAACAATCCATCTGGTTTCTAAAGCTGAACAAACATTGTTTTATTAAAGAGTAAAATAAAAATATTTTACTTAGAATTAGACCCACATGTAATCAAGCACTGTCAAGTAGACATTTGCAACATCATTGGTATCTTGCTACTGCTAAACCGTAGCTCATGCTGCCTTGCCTTTTAGAAGTTATTCTACTGTGCCAGGTGTCCTTTAAAAGATCATTCTGCAGCTAATCTGTGCATTGATTAGTGAGTATCTGCTGATGTTCTAATACAGACAAAAGTAATTATCAGTTAATTACCAATAAAAAGACATATTGGTAATCACCATTTTGAATATGTGTACGCAACATTGTGTGTATGACTTTGGGCATCAGAGTTAGAACATCATGTCATCTAGCCCATCCTCCATGAACTTCTTGTAAATTGCCATAAACTTTGCAACAAATGCTTCCAGATGATAAATGGCTTTGCTGCCCAGTTGCAAGCGGTGTTCATAGAAGGCTGCCATCTGTGCAACTTCTCCTTTCAGTTGTCCATCACAATTATTTAGAAGTTCTGTCAGGAGACCCTAAAATGGGAAAAAACAGGGCAGTATTGGAAAAATTGGATATTTTTTGTTAAGAGGATGACCTTGTTTCTCTGAAAATAGCCAAGCTATTATCGATAGTTCCCTCATTAATCCAACAGAAAAGACATTCAAGAGTCGTTTACTGGAATAATTTATACCTTAATAAAAGAAAATTAATTAACCCGATTTCCAAAGACTATAACCTCTACTGCATGTAGGCACATGGCCTGAGGAGAATTCTTACCAAGACAGCAAGTGTATTAAAGCCACTTAACTTCTATCTTGACAGCATCAAGCACAAAGAGAAACAACATTAATAAAAAACAAGAAAAGGGTCATTTAGAATTTAAGTGTCTCTGTCTGTATTTATGAACATATTTACATGCAGACACACAAGACAACTTGACTGCAATACTTTAGTCACTACAAAACCCCAAAACACACTACTTTAGATTAGAGACAGCAATAAAATCATTGCAAATCCATCTCGATTAAAACAGCCAGGATTAAGTGAGAAGTATCTCTAGACCATTTCAAGTTTATGAAGCCGGAGTGCGTAGAGAACATGCACCTCTTTCCTCTCAAACACAGCAATGCAGGATCCACTAACCTACTGTAAGAAAGGAAGGTTAAAGAAACATCTAAGTACCAAAACCAGAAAGCAGACAGAAATTAGCTAATGTGAAAAGAAATTATGTCTGAAGGCAAAGCAAACATTACTAGGTTAAGCTGCAAACATTATTTTTGATCTTTGTTCTGCTCCAGCTGTCTTCAGCATCCTTTCATCCTGCTTAAAATAAAAACATGCACATCCCACTTGCTTTTTGCCTCCCAAGGTGACACCTATCCTTGAATAGGCCTGCTGGCCTAGCATCCTTCAGCACACCTTTCCACAAAGGCGTAGCAAATACTGAACTTAAAACAACAAAACTTTTACAAAAGAAGACAAATTATATCAAGATTAGCCCATAGATTGATATAATCACTAAGGCTCTGGAAGACCACCAAGATGATGAAGTACAACCTTTGACCAAATTGCACCATGCCCACCAAGCCATATCACAAAGTGCCATGTCTACTCATTTTCTGAACACCTTTGAGGATGGCGACACCACCTCTTCCCCGGGCAGCCTGTTCCAATGTTTAACCACTTTTTCAGTGAAAAAATTTTTCCTAATATCCAACTTGAACCTTCCCTGGCACAGCTTGAGGCCATTTCCTCTCATCCTGTTGCTAGATGCCTGGAAGAAGAGGCCGACCCCAACTTTGCTACAACCTCCTTTCAGGCAGCTGTAGAGAGCAATAAGGTCCCCTGAGCCTCCTCTTCTCCAGGCTAAACAACCCCAGCTCCCTCAGCCCCTCCTCAGAGGATTTGTGCTCCAGACCCCTCACCAGCTTTGCTGAGATTGTCTGGATGCGGTAAAATATATCTACACTTAATATAGTCACTGGCCTGAGTAGTCAAGGGGACTAAGAATGTCCTCCTTTATTTTTACTCAGTTATGATGCTGTTGTTCTTTGATCAAAGAAGAAATAGTAGTCCATTTGGAAAGGACACAGCTTTTCATCAATATTTGGATAATTTGTGATGTTTTGGTGTATTTTTTTAAAAAAAGCTTTAATTGAGACTGTCATAGCGTTAAAATTTATAACACATTAAGAGTTAGATAGTTGAATTACCTTCATTATAATCTCAGGAGGGATGCAGTGTGTCAGGAGTTCATAAAGCCTTCCACGGACTTCTAAAAGCCTGTTGGAAAGACACCACGAAATATGAGAAGTATGACCCCAAAGCATACTAACTAATGTGTTTCCACTGTTAGTGAAATACACTGTAGGAAAAGAGGCAATCCAAGCAAAGTTTCTTCTCTTCTTTTGGTTTTGTGTGTTATTTTAAAACCAAAAGAACTGCATGAGTCAATTTCAATTCAAAGGCTCTATCCCCTTTTATTCAAAAGATAAATGACACATACTTTAGTTACAATGGTCTCAGTTAATCTAGAAGGTACAAGGCTATTATAATTTGCCTCAGGATTGTTTCCCTTTAATTCTTCTTCATATCCAAGTTATTATTCATGCTTAAGACTAGTGAGGAGACAAACAATTTATTAGAGCCAGAGAGTTCCTTTATGCTGTTTTTCTGTCTTCATTGTTTATAAAAAGAGATAAAACAATTAGGTGGCAGAACTGACACAATTAGCCAATGCTCAGCTTTTGATAACAGGAGGTCAGATGCTACAAGCATTTAAATTAAGTGACATCTCAAGCAAGTAATACATGGAACAGATTAAAAGGATCAGGCTGTGGATATGACACTGAGATGGACACAGGGGTCATCTCCTGATGTGCTCAAAAAAAAGCAATGGATCTCTCACTTCCAGTTCTTTCACCAAGGTAATTATGCTAAAGATGGTCAAAGAGAAACTTTAAGTAAAACAAACAAACAGAACAACCACACAAGCCTCCCATCTCCCCACCAAAAAAGACAGAAAATACAACATGCAACTGAGTCTATGCTCACTTTTGATTACCAAGCTTTAACAGGCAAAAACAACAGTTTTTCAGCCCCTGACACTCATTCAGCCTTCTCTGGCAGTTTTAAGGCTCAACTCCTCTGGCTGCAAAGTACCAGCTCCAGCAGAAATAACAGAAAATTACACACAACTGAAGACTCACAATTTTGAATACCACTTTTTTTTTTTAGGTTGCAGAGTATACCGAAAGCATAATTTATATCTCTAAACACTGAGCATTCACCTACCTTTGTGGTGTCTGTTGACCAACAATAGCATTTGCAGTTTCTCTCAAATAAACTTCCCAGTCCATCTCAGGGATGTCTTGATCAGCAGTAAAAGGATACCTACAAAATAGTATCTTTTTAGAAATTACAATCAAAGCAAATAGTTACCTATTTTAACAAGGACTTAGAAGCAACGTCAATTATGTGTCTGACAGTATAATTTACATTAATTTTTGCAGTGACTTACTGTTGTACTCTGCAGGACTCACACATAAGCAGTGCTTTCCGAAGATTCCTGCCAGATTTCTCTGCAATCCTTTGAGCCAGTTCCTGAGGAAGAGTCAGGCCTTCTTTCTTACACACACTGGACAAGACATGGCAGATCTAGACAGAAAACAGATAGCAGGGAGTACAACACTTAGCAAACTGTTCAGCACCTACATATTCTCCTGTTAAGAAAGATTTCTGGACCAGAGATGGACCAGTCTTTCATAAGCCATGCTTGGCAAATCATCCAACACAAAGGAAAACTAAGTCAGTATGAGAAACTAAAGTATTTCATAAGTCCACAGCAAGAACTTATCTAATAAGAATTTTTAAGTAACTTATTTTTGCTTCTGTTTCAACATACATCGTCAATGCTGGGAGCAGGCACTCGTACAGCCAGGCATCTGCTCTGAATGGGCCCTATAATTTTTGACATTGAGTTGCAGCACAGGATCAACCTGCAGGTCGCCATGTACTTCTCCATTGTTCTTCGCAAAGCATGCTGAGCATCTTTAGTGAGTTTGTCAACTTCTGTTAACAGCACCACTGAAAAAAAGGATTAAACATAGTGGGGTTTTGTATTAACATCAAATCTTTCTAAGAAAAAAAATACTTTTGACATACAAGCAATAATACCAAAATAAGTGATAACACACAGTAAGGGCAGCATGGTTCCACAGGCAGGAAAATAAAGATTAAGATAACCTGTGTGCCTTTCTGACTGCACAATCTTCATGCAATATACATGTATGGTGAACTGAAATCTCTGAAAAAAATCCCCCACATTTAAGAAGTATTTTGACTGGTTTTAACTGTTTTACTCACCTTTAAAATCCCGTTGAGTACTCGTCTCAAGCTGTTGGGACTGTGCCACTGTCTTCAAGAGTTCCTGAATTACCACACGGTCATTGTTTCCTGCATCACTGTATCAGGAATTTGAATAAATCTTGTTTTAAAACAACTTTATATTGCATATAAAATACATCCTCCTTAGGTCAACTGAATGAGCAAGAGTGCCAAAAGAATTCAGAAGCTGGTGAGTTAGAATTAAGCTAATACACATAATGCTTTGTTGAAAGTTATCTCCTCTATAATAAAAACAACCCAAAATTTATGCAGGTGCAACTGGATTAGTAGCACTATATTCAAACATAGTAAAACCACTGTCAAATGTTTTATTAAGTAATTAAAACAGAACTTATTTTCTTCATATGAGAAATCTAAACTTCTGTTACCTATAGTCTGAACAAGGACACACAACGTGAACCTTTTTACTCATTATGGAAAAGAACAATTAAGTCTAACCAGATAATAGGATGCTTGACTCAAAGGACTGATGTAAGCATGGGGTTTTATTCCGCAGAGTCCTTCTCAGAAATTCATTTCCTCTCCCTTGTTAGCCATTCATCTCACTCCATGTTACTCAAGATGCACTTGACTTCACTACATTATAATTCAGTCAAACTTCACAGGCCATTGCACAGCACAGAGGTTTACTGTCTGAACCTGACAGTAAACCTGTAAACATGACAATTGCTTCATCACTTAAAGCCTATGAATCAGGATATTAATTCCTAATCAAAACTCAGCACTTTTGTATTTAAAATTGAAGTACAATTATTTAGTGTTTCAAGCTCTAAGCATTCTATACAGAGCAACAGGAAAAGTGTTAGTATCAGGCTATCAGAGCTGAAGATTGAACAGTCACACATTTGATATCACCAAAATGACATATTCAAAATGGTGATTACCAGTAAGTCTCAGCTTTTATTGGCAATTAACTGATAATTACTTGTGTCCGTATTAGAACACCAGCAGATACTCACTAATCAATGCAAAGATTAGCTGCAGAACGAGCTTTTAAAGGACACCTGGCCCTGAGCTAAGGTTTAGCAGTAACCAACACCTCTCAGTACACAATGACATTCACTCATTGTGATTTAAAGCAACATTATGAGGTTTCAGGTAAATACAAATATTTACTTTGGGTCTGGGAACTATCACCAGCAATTTCACAACTGCCAGAGAAGATGTAGACAGCTACCATTAGAGCTTCTGTTGTTTAAATCAACATCTGACCTTGATCAATACAGGATCCACAGTATTTTGTGGTCTTTCCCACTCTCCAATCACTTTATTCGGAGAGTTATTGGGTAAACCTTGCTAACATTCCAAATTCCTTTATTTTTGTATTTGTGAGAGAACTAACAATATGGAGGTGTTAGTTCCAGTAGAAGTTCTAAATTTCAACTGAAATGGTGAAATCCGTGAATGCAGAATTGTTTCTCTTACCCAGTCCTCAACATCAGCATGCTTATGTAGCCCGTTAAACACGTTATTGCCTTTAGTATACAGCAATCCAAATTTTTGTTCAGTTAGAGTTGTTCAATTAAAAATCCTCTCTGTGCTCTCATTTGCAGACCAAACCCATAAACCACTGCCTAACTTAGTCACGCAACAAATCAAGCAATCAGTCCCTCACACACCCAGGCTGAAGGCACTCACAACATGGTCAGTGGCTTACCTTTGAAGTAAGCCACTTTTACTGCACACTTACCTTGGGTTAACTTCAAGGTGATAATTACTTGCAATGGTGCTAATTTCAATCTTCTTTTTAGAAGGTGCCTGCATAGAAATAAGTGCATTAAGTTTCAGAAAGTTTCCTAAAAATCTTACAGCTTACAACTGGTTAAGTCACAGGTAAACCAAGAATCTCAGAGATCAAAGAACTCCTGAGACATAGACTTGCTTATCTCCTATGGTCCCAGCCACTCCTCCAAAGGAAAAAAGGAGTACTGACACATCATCCAGCCTATAAAATAGCAACAGCAATGACTGTGATAGCAGCACCTAGTATGTATTATTGCAAACTCCAGTTACTCCAGAGTTTTGTCAAAGAAATCTCATTAATGGAATCAGCCATTCATCAGAAGTGACATCACGTTCACCCAAAGAAAAGGCCTGAAGGCAAAACCACTGGACAAGCCCAAAGAAGCTATTTACTTCTGTTCTCAAAGGATTTCAAGCCTATACTTTGTAGAAAACACTAGTATTTATATCACTGTTGAATTTGGGTCTGAACAGTTAAGTATTTTCTCATTTCTAGCATTCAGTCTAAGAATATTATTTCTTCCAGCACTGAGAACTAAAAAGCAAACATTAAATAACCTATTTATCAATAAAGCTTGATAATCCCTTGCTGGTCGAGCCTTCCACAGCAAGAATTTCTGACAGGCAATATAGCCTTTTAATAATAAACACTTAAATGCCTAAGACCAGGGCAGAGAGACTTTAAATTGACTTTTTGTTTTTGCTAATGCTAAAGTTATCACTATGAAAATGAGAAAACAAGTTAAACTCACACATATGCAAAAACCAGTGCTAAAAATTTTAAAAATTACATTTATTTTTACAGACAAATGAGATTATTAACATTTAATTCAGAGCTAGTCTACCACAAGAGATGTTATTGTCCAAATTGAACTGTAAACAATAAATAAAAAAACCCACTCTCAACAAAAAAAACACACCACATGAACAGCCAACCAGGCACAGAAAACAACAGAGAACCCCACATCTTGAAGGCCTAAAGGACATCTGGAAAATAATTTGTTCATATAACCAAACTAGTATGACTAATTACATAAAAAAGGTTGAAGATACTGAGTGCAAAAAAAAAAAAAATTTTTAAAACTCAAATAAATACAAAAGCCTCACGACAGAAATATGTCGGTATTTCCCCAGTACTTTACAGAAGACTTATTTTTTTACCGTTATACTCTGATGCTCAATCCTTAGTTTTTCCACTCCTGCACCATATAATTCCCTCAACAAACACATTATTCTTGTCTTTTTTCCAGCTCCTGATGGTCCATACACCAACAGATGAGGAAAGTCACCACATTGAACCTGAACAAAAAGCAACAAGATCAGTTAGCTACAACAGTATTTTCCTTATAAAAGCATTTATCCTTCCATTTTCACCCAAGTTTACATTAAATGACTTTTCCAGCTCCATCACAACATAGCACCTAGAATTAAAACTGCAGAAATCCTTTCCTGCAGCAACATTTCCTATGGAACATCATATTTTTCTGAAGGCCATGTGCAACTCATTTAACTTCCAACACCTCACTGCCTGAAAAATACCCCAAGCAAACCAACAACAAAACAAACCCCCCAAAACCCCACTTCAGCATTTATATGTTTCCCATGGTTACTAGAGTGACAGCTGCAAGAAACACACAGAAAAAAGGTTTGAAACAGTCTCAAGCAGATGCATATATATATATAGTTATGATATACACACCTATATGTATGTTTAGGAGTTTATTTCCTGAAAAGCTAAAAAGCATGACTTGGAGCACATCTAACCATATCCCACAGTCAGCACTTACGTTAGTTTGATATCACTAATCCCTGAGGAAGTGAATGTGCCAGTCGGCACATCTGGCAGAAAAAGCAGTCCTGACTTTCATTCCCAGCTGTGCACCTTAAGAATTTCTGCTAACTTTAGGCAAACAAGACAAGCCCTGTTCTCAGGGACACTGAAACCAGCAGGAAGAACATGGGCACACCACTCCCGAAAGAGTCGAGCCACTGATTCCCCCGCAGCTTTCCCCTCGGCATCAAGGCCTCGCTCCCAAGCAGGGTGCGATGCCGGGACACCCTCCCGCGGCACGGACGCTCCTCGGAAGGCCAGGGCCTGCAGGGAGGGAAAACTCCCGACCCCAGCCCCACAGGAGCAGCGTTACGGGCCCGGAATCGCAATTACAGCATGGGTCAGGCTGGAAGGGACCACAGTGGCCCAACCTCCCTGCTCGAGCAGGGTCATCCCAGAGCACAGGGTATAGGATTGCATCCAGATGGTTCCTGACTCTCTCCAGTGACGGAGACTTCACAGCCCCTCTGAGCAATCTGTTCCAGTGCTCGACCACCCGCACAGTAAAGGTTTTCCCCTTATTCAAGCACAATGCCCGACTCCGGGGGGATTCTCCCTGCGGGGAGGAGAGGACCGAGAAGACCTGGAGGCTGCGGGGCCCCTGGGCAGAGCCCGGCGGGGAGGCCGCCGGAGCGCGGCGGTGCCGGGCAGAGCCCGTGCCTCACTGACCAGGTTGCGGAGCCGCGCCGCCTGCTCGCGGTGGAAGTCGAGGCGGGCGAGGGCGCCGGGCCGGTGCTTGTCGGCCCACAGGCTCATGGCGCTCCAAAAGCCCGCGGCCCGCCAGCGGGAGGC
>VXAD01009455.1:285703-301655 GCA_013399195.1 Dicrurus megarhynchus
CTCCGTCGGCGGCGGCCCCGCCCCCGCGGCTCTCCCGGCGAAGCGCGGCGGCCGCGCCCCAGCCCGGCCTGGGCGGGGATCCCAGCGCCGCCCGCCCGGGGCACGCCGGAGCTGGGGGCTTCACCTTCCGGAGGGACAGAGGCAGTCTTGTGCCCTGGCCGCGGCTGCCACTACTCTCCCTGAGGGCTTTGACGAAAGGGCCCCTTAGTAGGCACTGCGCAGGAATTTAACTCTGCCCGCCAGCTCCAACCAGCAGGCTGGCTCCCCGTCAGGGCAGCGAACCCTCCGAGCCCCATCTGAAATCTTTCCTCTTCCGGCTCACTGCAAGGAATCACAGAATCATTTAGGGTGGAAAAGACCTCTGAGATCATCAAGTCCAGCCTATGACCCAACACCACCATGTCCACAGCCAGTCTTTCCTTAAACACCTCCAGGGATGGTGACTCCACCACCTCCCTGGCAGCCCATTCCAATGTCTAATCACACCTTCTGTGAAGAAATTCCTCCTAATGTCCAATCTAAATCTCCCTTGGAGCAGCTTTAGACTATAACGCATTGGTCAAGGGAGTTTACAATGAGACGGTAATTTGGATGTGCATTCTCCAAAAGCCTGTAACACCTAAAAAGGCATGCGTTTATTTCTTGTTATTTGGTGGAGTCATTGCTGTTGTCTTATTGATAACATCCACTGTGATCTGATGGTGTTCATCTTGCCATTTTATTCTTAAGAACTGTATCTCCTGCGTCAGTTCTTTTCCTTTACTTTGTTTTATGGCAAAACCAGCTCTCAGAAGGATTCATATTATTTTCTTCCCTTTCTCAGAAACTTTTTCTGCAGCCTCACTATAAATTAATGAGTTGCCCGTAATCTATGTATCATACAGTGAATTTTTAAGGTCCATCTGTGTGTGTGGCTTTGTGTATATACAGCACATGTATGCAGAGAATTGTACAACAAATATGTATGTAATACACACAGTCTCATTTTGTCTCTGCCTTGTAGCCCTAATAAATGAAGCATATGCTAAAGT
This sequence comes from Dicrurus megarhynchus, assembly GCA_013399195.1. Classification (NCBI taxonomy): domain Eukaryota; kingdom Metazoa; phylum Chordata; class Aves; order Passeriformes; family Dicruridae; genus Dicrurus; species Dicrurus megarhynchus. The sequence continues at coordinate 286,735 of VXAD01009455.1, forward strand.
GATATTATTTGAAAGTAGAATTCCTTGAAGTAATGAAACATGGATACACATGAATAGTGTTAAATGTGTCAGCCTAATTTTTTTCCTTATATGATTTCTGTGAAAAAAAAAAGTAGATGAAATGTTCATGTGGCTGTTCATGCTTTATCAGGTCTGTGTGCACGTTTATTCACACAGTCAGAAAGTATAATGCAAGTAATGGTTGCACTAACCTAGACTGTCGAGTTACTCATGAAGATCACAAAAACCTACTGGGGGCACTGGGTAGTAGAGCATTTTCATCAATACCATGTTACTTGTTTGTCTGAAATAGTTACATCTTCCTCTCATAGATATTCATTAATCAGTTTTATTTGCAGATTGCCATGAATTAGCAAATTCTACAACTACCTGACAGGAGGGTGTAGCCACCTGGGAGTTGGCCTCCTCTCCCAGGCAACCAGCAGCAGGACAAGAGGACACAGTCTTACAATGCACCAGGGGAGGTTTAGGTTGGATATTACAAAGAAATTCTTCACAGAAAGGGTGATTAGATATTGAAATGGACTGCCAAGGGAGGTGGTGGAGTCACTGTCCCTGGAGGTGTGTAGGGAAAGACTGGATGTGGCAGTCAGTGCCATGGTCTGGTGGACTAGGTGGTGTTTGGTCATAGGTTGGATTCAATGACCTCAGAGGTCTTCTGCAACCTAATTGATTCTGTGATTCTCTTGGTACTGCTTTGTCAGGACCACCCTGGTACCTGACTGAGTCTGTGAAAGCTGCAGCAGCAATATCCTACCCAGTGCTTCTCTTCTACCAACCACCACAGGGCGGTCTGTTCCTCTGCCATTTTCTACATTTACGTTTTGGGGTCTGCAGTGTTTCTCATGCGAGTCTGTTTTCTCTGCTCTGTACCTGCTGCTCTTCAAAGTAATCTCTGAATCTGACCATTAATTTATTTGGTATTCTCTTTGGTTAGCTGTATTTATTACTTGCCTTTTTATGTTTTTTCAGATCCTTAGCTCATTTGCCTGGCTTTTTAATAATTTCTGAATGGTGTGCTGCTCTTCTAGCGTCTATCAATGTTGCTTAACTTAATTGCAGCTTCTTGATAACTCCTTATAACCTACACAGTTTTTCCAGCCCCCAGAGAGTTTTTGCTAACTCATACCAGCTTCCAGCAAGTGCTCTGACAGGTATTCCAGGTTTTTAAAGTACCAGTGGAAACAAATCCTTTTTGCATGAGGTCAGACTTAAGCAGGTAGGACTCAGTCTAGTAGGCTTTTAGATACTTTCAGCTCCTGAAGAGATCAAGGAGTGAAGACACAGCATCTCTGAATAGCCTTAGTCTCTTTTTATTATTAGCTCTATTTATTATTAAAATTCCATAAGATTTCTTCTTATCCTGAGAAGAAAATCTTGGAAATTGTGCCCTACCTCAGCAATGTGTTTAAGCATGGGCTTATACTTAAATTTTCAGTTATTTTATGCTATGGAAAGTAATTAGGCAAATGATCAAAATTAATTTGTTAAGTAAAAATCTTATAATTTTAAAACCTGGGGAAGCATTGCAGTTGTGGTACTTTATACCTGATTAAAATGCTCTACAATGCTTCGATTTTCTGCTTCATTAATTTTTTAACTTCACTATAAATCTAAACAAAATGAAATAACTATCTAAAATGGAATGGTTTGGCCAACTGTATTGCAAATAAATTAATGTGAATAATACAGGAGACTGGCGATTTCAGCTGCAGTCACAATTCGCTCAAACACGAAGACTTTTAGAATATGTCTTCATTCATTTTGTTCAGTCCAGCAGAAAGGTCAAAAGGTAAAATGACTTCTCTGCATGAATAAACAAGACAATATAACTGAAAATAGAGATTTTAACTGCAAATAGCATTTTGAGCCTCTTACTACCAGCAACCCTGTAATTAGAAAGTGACACAATGTCAGGTACTGTAAGAGAAGCTCCATCTTATACCCAAATTGAAGCAATACTGTAAGATCTGAGTCCTAAGTCTAAATATATATATTTATGTGTGTGTGTGTGTGTATATATATGTATATATATATACACTTACAGTTTTTAACCAACTTTAAACCAATTATTGAAGCATTAGAGCAAATTAGAGGGTTGTTATACTGACCTTCTAAATATATTTACAGCATGATTGGTGCTCGCAGTCCAATTAGCCCTTAAAAGGTCCAAGTACTTGCTGAACATTTTGCTGAACAATGACTTGTGTTTTTCAAACAGAAGACTTTTTGGCATCCTTTGATCCTTCAGGCTGCTTATCTGACTGAGATAGATTTTTCTTTTCAGTTTCAAATATTTCAACACATCACTGCCACTCTGTTGGCTGTCACTCTAGGTTATGTCCCCCGTCCTCATCAGAGCACCTACATTGCTGCAAGTAAATTTTAGCATGTCAAGGAAGACTAGATCACTAATTGCAAAGCCAAAAAAAAGAGACCATAATAAAGTGACATCTGTTCTACTGGTGACATGCTGATGTCATGCAGATTGAATCTGACAGTGGAAAAAACAATACTAATGGTGATAGCCAAATAAAAATCTTAAATAAGCCTATCTCATATAGATCAGCAGCACCAAAGAAGCTGTTTCATTATAAGAGAAGCAAAAGTAAGAAATCCTTTTTCTTCAAGAGTCTGACAGTTTATCTTGCAATCCTTTATTTAATCTAGAAAATTAAAGTTATAAAAACCTTATAGAACTTTTGCACGCAAGGATGAGGCAAAAAAGGTGTAAGAAGATACTTCTTCAGAACCATTGAGAAAGTGTGTTCTGGAAAAGGCTAATGGAGTTAATATTTAGTTGGACGATACATTCTGTGCATCAGTCATTACTGTAAAGTCTTTTGTACATTTGTCCATCTGGAAAAGATTGAAAAAAGCCCTTTCATAAAGATGTGGAAAGGTGAAAATAATTAGGTGTATTAAAAAAAACCCACTCAGGCCACTTGTTCTGATTTAATCGGTACTTCTTCATGTTCCAAATCCTGCTGCTAAGAACCAGACTCTGCTCAGTTTCCCTAATCTCTAATGTACCTGGAGAAGCCAAGAAAGAAAGGTGAGGTATGTCTTGCTGTTCTTATGCCCTCTGTGGCCTCAATTGTGCATAGCTGTGCAAACCTGAGACCCTTCTTTTCCGAACGGTTAAGAATTGTCCAGCTACACGTTTAAAGCAAGATTTACAGCAGCATAGTTAATCATAATAGAAAAACATAAGGAGGCTGTTGACATTGTTTAAATAGCCTGAACATAAATTCAAACGTGTCTGGGGACATGTAGAGTTACAGATCCATTAATTTTAAACTACAGCTATGTTGAATACATGCCCATTTTTCTACTGAAGGTGTTGTTAAAATCCATTGGCTATTTTCATATGTATTTTAGGTCTTTCCCTCAGAGATTTATAAGGTCACTGACTAAAACACATACTTATGTTCTTCAATTTCCACCAGCCTGCATTTCGCAATAACAGAACCAAAACAGAAGGGAAGCTCTTGTTCACTAAGGATTGCAGATTTGAACTTAAGTCTCCTGTAAGTGTTCTGAACATGACTCAGTAAGTTAAGAAATATTCAACATTCTTTTCTTGGTGTATTCTACATAAGTCACGGAAGTACCTTATGGAAACTAATCCATAAGCTCTTTCAAGAATTATGTGTTTCAGATAGGTAAATATATGAAGAAATATTGGTGCTTGTCGAGTAATTAGGGATCAATTTTGTGATGGTGTTTTTTGTTTCTTTCTATTCAAGGGTAAATGTTGATGACAATAAGGATTATTTTTAAATATAGGCATTTTGCTTCCATTCTCATCAAGACTTAAACTAGAAATTTTTTTATTGACTTGAGCTACTTTTACAATGAAAATATCATGAAAAATAATGCACTTTTGCAAAAAAATTAGTTGTACAGGAAAGAAGTTACATCCTAGATACCTTTGCCTGTTATATCCTAAATAATGTGGCGAGAATAGTAAGTGTTTTCTAGATTTGTAACATTTGATAACTTTTTTTTAAATTTAAGTTTTAATGATAAATGTCTCAGCTCCTTTGAATTCACAGAATGCTAATAAATTAAATTCAGACACCTCTGAAAACATCTTGGTGTATTTCCAAAGATGGCAATAAATGTGACACGTAAAAATCAGATTTCTGTTGCATTCCTATGAAGTAAGTTACTAGAAAACAATGTTACCCAAACCTGTATCTATCCTGTGCCACTGGCAGAACACGTTGTTTGTCCTAATCAAGGTTTTCATAAATTTACTGAAACTCAAAGGTTCTATAGCACATACTGTGTTTTATGAACACAGTAATATTTCACATCTTGGCTATCATAATTTCATCTCCTATAAAATAAACAACTTATGCTTGTAGAATCTTTTATTCAGGCCACAGCAGTCTTGCTCATGTCTCTTAATTTGTCTTTTCCGTTGTAGAGTAATTACATTTTTGTTGAATCAATGGACATACCAAAGCTTTTGAATTTCCTAGTTTTCTCCAGAGACTCTCCACTTCAGAAGAGCTTTCATCTAAAGTTCAGTATCAGTTTCAGTAAATTTTGCTAATCTTTCAAGTTTTGTTTTGATGTCAGCCAGTCACCAGAGGTTTACTCAGAATTACTAGCTAATCTGAGGCCAGCCCTGTTCATGGTGGAATCTTAAAAGCGGTGTATTCTCACATCCTCACTGTAAATGTGTTTCTGTTATAAACGTATCTATAACAAACATAACAAGCTACATCATGCTACACTTCCTGGTTTAATGCATTAAAATGTCCAATACACAATGACAAAGGAAATCCAGAGTAGAAATTTAGTTTGAAAAACATTTACCACAGATTTATCTGCCTTTGGTAGCAGGAGACTTGTGCACATAACACTATTAACTAACTGAGGTCTTGGAAAATTACCACAGAGCAATGCCCACTATGAAAACCTATTAGTATTGATAGGTCTTCATACAGCTGTATTGCTGTTGATATCAATGGGAATGAACCACAGTCCCAGAGCTCCTTGTGCTGGAAGGTTTTACCAGCTGAGATTAAATGATTGACTTTCTGTTCTTCAACATTACAACACTATAGTGACAAAACTGCTGCTTTTCTTTTTGTCAAGCAAAAACAAGGACAGTATCATGAGATCTTCTGATCATTCCTCTGGTTCTTACATTTCTTACGCAAGGACACTTTAAAATTAATGGGTTTTTTTAAAGTTGACAATGCAGAACCCAGCTCTAAATGCTCAACTCACCTTGAGGAACAGTCTATTATGCTGTTGAATTTAAGGAAGGTAAGACATAGTAGATTAAATATTTTGCTTTTGTTCTCTTCATGTACTTTGTCCTTCCACTTCTTCAGGTGTCTGTCTGAATTTTCACTTCCTTACAGTGAAGAGAACTCATTTTAACTGTGTGAAGAGCCTCTTTTCAAACTTTAGTGCAAATAGAATTGAGTTCATATGAATGATTTGCTGTATTCATGGCAAAGCTGTGCTCTTATTTTGTTTTGCCTCAAATGTCTCTCATCTGGAAGAACCCTCTTAAACCATCAATGTATGAAGGCCTTGAAGAACCATTAAGTTCATCCTTCAGATATGCAGTTGTAAAAATTTATGGATTATTTTCTAGCTGCACATATGTGACTGCACTGTTTGCGTTAGAGAAATAAAGTGCACAGGCTAACAATTTCTATCTTTTTTAAATTACCTAATGAGGGAACTTCTGATTTATAAACAATTCTTCTTTAAGTCAGTTGTTTATAGGGGTGCTCTGGCTATGAGAAGCATTCAAAGTACATGTGCACAAGCTGTCTCTTTTGCTGCCTCCTACAAATTTTTTCTTTCTGGAACCTGTTCTTTTTCTACTATGTCCTCTGCACTTAGATGTCATTCCTTTTATCAGTCTGTAATATCCTTGTGTGACGGCTAACTAGACATCTGTATCAGAGGTCAAAACTGTGATAAATTCTTTGTACCTTTAAGATAAAGTTGATAAGCTTGATAGGAAAGAGGTAAAGAGCAAGATCAGTGTATCTTGCCTCTTTGGCTGCCACTATGTCTTTTTGGGCTTGGGCCAGTGGGTTCTACTTGTGCAAGTGGCCTTTAGTTGCTAATCACAGCAAACACCTGTAAATGAAAGCAGAGAGTGGCCACTCTCGGTAAATCAGATGAGCTGTCACCAAAGGTTATGGAGGAAGACAGCAAAATGTTTGTTCCCATCCATGGGACATGCTGAAGTGAGGGTTGAGTTGCATCCCACCAGAGTAAACTTTTCATAGCATGAGGTGAACATATGTATGACATATCCTGGGCTATGACATGAGCATATGACGTGTTTTGGGGCATGAAGGGCCTGCTAGGGCAGTGCTGGAGGAGAGGGTACAGGGAAGGAAGCCGGATGTGGTACAGTCTTTCTATGCTGCCTGTTAGAAACAGCACATGCTGTCCTCCAGAGTGTGCCTTGGCATTGGCTTAGGAAGTACTAGTTAGAATGGGCCAAAATGATGCCAAGGAACATGCTTAGTCTTGGCAAGTATGGATGAGCAGGGGTATGGTGCTGACACACATTCTTTGGCCTTTATCACTTACCAATGTAAAGGAACATGAGTCTCATATGACTTGCTGGCCCTAGCAGCAGTAGTCACTGGCCAGCCTGCTGATGGCCTCCTGGAAAACCTTCAGCACAGGAAGCAGACTGCTTGTGTTGCTTTTGGGAACGAAGGGGCATGTACTCAAAGTAGCACTTTCAAAGGTTCAAAACAAGAAGACTATGGTTCTTCATGCAGAAGTCCTTGACACTGGATACTGGGGAGGCTAAAAGTTTACAGAAGTTTAGGGCCGCATAAACTCACAAAAGAAAAATCTGCAATGTTTACTGGCTTTGTGGAAGCTGCATCTGGTACACAGAGCCCCTAAAACAGCTTTGTTGGAGTTTGGGAGAATGTCCAGGGGAATTACCACTCTATATTTGCCCCACTTTTATACTCTGTTCTGTGTACCTTTTATACTCTGTATCCTGTGCTGTGAGAGCCAGGATACTGAGCTGGAGTTGTCTGGTCCAGCTGCAGTGCTCTCCCATATTTATCTTCAGTCTCATCTCTGTCACTATGCATGCATCCAGTGAACTCAAGACATACAGAGTCTGCTCCTCGGACTGTTCATTGTATTTCCATTGCTTTCTGTGGGGATTTAGTCCAGACAGGACTAAATTTTTCAGCACCTACAGACCTAGGGCCTTTTGTCACCATAAGCTTCCTGCTTAGCTTAGTAGTCTCTTCTTTAACTTTTCTGTCATTCTTCCACTCAGCCAGAGCAGGCTATTTCTTCTAGGAAGCAGAAATTTGGCTTTTTAGGCCATTAGTGCCTCTGCTTGTAAATTATCTTGCCCCCAGAAAAAGCTGCTGTAATTCTTTAACACTGCTGGGAAATAAACCCTTCCTTTCTCTTGTAACTTTTCCTGTCAGCACTTTGTTTATCTATTCCAGAAAGTCTGCCTTTCTAAAGCTTGGTTGGTACCTGGTGGAAGAAGTCTTGGGCCTATTTGCATTCTGCATCAGTGTGCAGTGTCTGAGCAGCAGCATGAAGTGTCTGCACTTAGCGTGTCAGATATGTCACAGCTTTTCAATTTCAGCTCTGCTACCACTTTTTACCTGCAAATCCTTCAATAGGCCCATATTCTAGAAAATAGAGCTGTTATTTACTATGACATGACTTCCCCTATTAAAAATGAGTACATCTGTTCACTCAGCTATGGGTTCCTCAGCAGCCTCCAGTAGCAGCATAATTAGAGTTCTGATTGCAACCTGCTAATGATTCCTCCCCCAAATATCTCCCAATCTAATTTTAAATGCGACATAACAAATGGTGCTAATAAACAACAAGGAGAGAACATGATAAGGGTAAATGAGTTATAGCAGTATCACAGAGGAAAATTTATTTAAGCATAGATACAAGTGTGAACTCACAAGCTTATATAGGCACTAGATGTTTAAGACTATGTAAAAAGACAAAGACAGATGTGAAATACATTCAGGAGCATATCACTGGGTTTATCTTGCATGCTGTACCTTATCTAAATCTTAATAATGCTAAATATACAAATGGAAAATTTGTTTCTCTTTCTAATAGACATTTTCATTTATTTTTAATAGATATCTAAAGTCTCCATCTTGTTCTAGGAGGTATACTATTATTTCAGGATACTTGTTTTTATCAAGTTGGTGATTGTCAAAACAATTCTGAGACCTTCCACTGACTTCAGAAGGCAGCGGATCAGCTGTACCGGTCATCCTGTGTCTGTATTCAAAGAACCCCTGAGAAAAGTCAGATATGTAAATTTAAAAGATAATACCATTAAAGTTTCTGGTATTATCAAAAGCTTTAATTATTAAATAAATATAGAAATGGGAGGGATTTTTATCAGAGTGAAGGAAATAGTTCTTTTGCTGTTGATTTCCATAGGTTCAGAATTTTATCTATAATGTACAAAAGAACTTTGATTTACTAGACTTAAAATCTTACTAACTTCGCAATCTGTTTAGTAATAAAATGAAATATTCAGTCTTGGGCAATCCAGCTGTTCTGTTAAATGTTACAGAAGCACCCTCAGGTAAAGTGTCACTGCTTGCCTCTCCCTTTTGTTTTTGCAACTTGTGTTTATCGTTGAACACCATATGGTGCAGGTTCTTGACATCATTCATCAATATAGCACCGTGCATTCTGTTCCCCTGTTATACATGCTAGCGTCAGTCATCCTGACTTCAGAATAAAGGGATTGTCCAAAGGTTTTTTGTTTCCAACAATCAAGCACTGTTGATTAATTATTTATGTAAATTTAATTATTGCCCATTAAATTTATTAAAAAGGTAAAAATAAAGCTATTAATATCTTATACATCAAAGAGTAAGCAAATGGTCCGAAAAGATCAGAAAGACTCATTCTTCCCATGCAGTAACTGATAAATGGGTTGGTGGTTAAGAACAGGGTTTTTTCTTCATCTTGCAGTATCAGATATTGAACAGAGATTGAAACAAGATTTTATCTGTTGATCTACTGTCTTTCTAATTTAGAATCTTATGTTTTTTAAGTCTTGGGATTATTCTGTAGGTAACTAAGAAACACACAGGCATGCTAGAATAAGTTATTCTGCAATTCAGTCATCTTTATTAGGATTGCCAAGGAGGAGGTCAGATGTAATTAGCAAAAGTTACACTTTGTCAGCACTGTAAAAGTTACAAGTTTCTATAGAAATATTTTTAAGGTATTGAGCAGGAGATAAGAGTTAAGGAAGTAATAACTTTTTTTTTTTTTTTCATCTGCAATTAATGTAGAGCTGCTCTTAGGACTGATTATTTGTTCTGTTCCAAAGTGTGTTCTAATTAAATGTTGCTTTATTCTTGATCTGGCTGAATGTCACCTTTGTTTTTTATAAGTCATATGAGGAAATCCTAAATTTTAAAATCACTCCATTAACACCATATAGGCTAAGAATTCTTCTTGTTGTAGTCAAATACTCAGCATCAGAAGTTTGTCATATCACTTCTCCGTGAAATATTAACCCACGGAACCTTTCAAGACAAAGTGATTCAGAAAATTCCTTGAAGGAAATTAACAGTGTAACTCTTTTTCCAGTTTTTATGATTATACTGTGTTCTGTGGCTGTCTTCAGATCCTGCTCAGAATCACTACTTTGTGATAGTGGTTCTTTTGGACAGAGTTTCATTTGGAACAGGAGTTTCTGTAGTGTCATGGTTATCACGTTTGCCTATCGTGAAAGGTGGTTTGAAACTGGGTGGAGACACCGTGTTTTGGGGGAGCCAAGTGCTTCTGATTGTAAGAGAACATCATGTTCATGATCACCTGAGGATTGTTCATAAGTCTACAGGACCTGATGAGTTGCATCCCAGAGTCCTGAGGGAATTGGCTGGTGTAGTTGCCAAGCCACTCTCCATCGTATTTGAGAAGTCATGTCAGTCAGATGAAGTTCCTGGTGACTGGAAAACGGGAAACGTTATACCTATCTTTAAAAAGGTTAGAAAGGAGGATCCTGTGAACTACCAACCTGTCAGCCTCACCTCTGTGCCTGGGAAGGCCATGGAACAAATCCTTCTGCAAGTTGTGCTAAGGCACATGGAGGGCAGGGACGTGATTTGAGACAGCCAGCACAGCTTCACCAAGGGCAAGTTCTGCTTAAACAAACTAGTGGCCTTCTCCAGTGGAGTGACTACATCAGGGGACAAGGGAAGAGCTATGGATATCATCTATCTGAACTTCCGTTAAGCTTTTGACATGGTCCCACACAACATTCTTCTCTCTGAATTGGAGAGATTTAGAGATGGATTTGGTAGGTGGACTGCTGAGTAGATAAGGAATTGGTTGAAAGGTCATATCCAGAGTGGTCAATGGCTCAGAATCCTGGTGGATGTCAGTGTTATTCCTCAGGGTTCTGTACTAGGACCAGTGTTATTTGATATCTTCATTAATGACATAGAATTACAGAATCACAGAGTCATCAAGAGACCTACATGATCATCTACCCAGCACTGTCACTGTAACCCCTAAGCCACTAAACCAGATCACCCAGTGCCAGATCCAAATTCCTCTCTAACACATCCAGGGATGCTGACTCCACCACATGCTTGGGCAAACCATTCCTATGCCTGACCACCCTAACAGTAAAAAAAATTTCTGTTATCTAATCTGAATCTCCCTTGTCTCATTTTGTTGTCTCACTGTAGGCATGGTATGAGAGACCGGCCCCCACCTCACTACAGCCTCCTTTCAGGAAGTTGTAGAGAGCGATGAGGTCCCTCCTGAGCCTCCTCTTCTCAAGACAAAACAAACCCAGCTCCCTCAGCTGGGGATTCTTTATTATATTAAAAGCAAATGCAAAGATGCAATCGAATTCAAATCTATGTAATTTCAAGGGTTCCCACTGATTTGAATGGAGGATGTTTCAAGCAGTCTTCACGTCACTGCAAGTAGAGTAAAATTTCCACAGATTTTGGCTGTGGATGGCTTTGAAAACTTTGGTTTAGACAAGATAGCAAAGGCAAGGTACAGAAATACAGGTGGGGGACTTTTTCTGCCCTTTCTTCTACTGGTTTCCATCCCTGTTCTCTTCCCCTGTATGCCAGGATATAATATTGACTTGTATCTAACTCTAATGCTTTCTGCTGGTGGTGGTAGTGTGATGTGCAGAGGAAGGTTTTTAGCCCCTTGCTGCTTTCCCAGTCTAGCAAGGTTCTGTAATTACTCTTGAATCCCAAATCCCAAGTTCCTTTGCCTGCAAGCTTGGGAATCACACTGATTTTGGTGTCTGGGAAACCTTGGTGTGACAAGAAACTAAACTGAATTTTAGGCCAAATGAAATATCAGTTTATAATGTAATTTTGAAAATCTGCTGATATATGCAGTCTCGGGGCAAATTAAAACCTCAGCAGGAGTAATACCATGCTGTGCAAAAAGATTGCAATTGATGCTTCTATTTTTTACTGTAATTGTCTGAGACCCTCAGGAGAATACATACCAGACTCCAAAGGAAAGTGCATTTGTAAGCTCTATAAACTGGTGTTTTGAACAGCACAGGGATGTGAAAAAGAAAAATGACACTTCATGAAGTTCTGGATGAGAAAAACAAATTAGATCCTTCTGCTATAGCTTTTGCTACTCATATACTCACAGGTTTGTTTTTGTTTAAAAATAATCTAAAGTGCTTTTTTATTGTAAAAAAAAATTATTGCTCATAAAAAAAATTCAGGAGGTGGATGTTTTATTATCATGGCTGACACAAGAATAATGTGCAGCACGAGGAGCTTCCTACTGTGGCAGAATTCAAATGTTAACAAAAATTTAAGTACTTGTCTATACTACAGAACAGATTTTATTGCACTGCCCTGAATGATCAGGTCATTTCCCCATAGGTAAATTGATACAAATCTGGCTGCAGCTGTGTGTGTTCCTCTGGTCTGGACTTTACCTCTTGCAAGCATTGCCTCACCTCCCCAAACCAAACAGAATCGAGCCTCTCTACAGTCAGACAAGGTGGTGTGTTGTGGGCCCTTTGAGGCCCTTTTCTGTATTTCTCTGCTGTCCTCTCTCTGGACTAAGGTATCAGACTCATATGATTCAGGGGCAGCTCTATGATGTGATTCTTGTCAACAGCCAAGGGAAGCAGTCCATCAAATTCCTTTTGAAACCACCACAGAGATGTTGAATTTCAGTAATTTTATTCTAGGTTGCTCCTGGTACTAACCACCCCGAAAGGATGCAAATAATCTGTTTTGTTGTGCCTCTGCTTCCACGATTAAAATAATCCCATTACAATATGAATGTTATGGTGGTGAATACTGGCTGTATTTTAAAGGGTCCAGTGACACATCGTATTTCCTAGAGCAGCCAGTCCTTCTGAGGTGAGAAAGGGAGGAGTCACACAACTGCTGACAGAATGTAGAGGGAGAACTAGATCCCAATGCCTGCTGTTTCCATGTATCTGGGGAGCCAGCCGGTCCCTTGTTTAAATCTCAGTGACTACAAATACAATGTGTACTGCTTATTAAAAATATAACTGTCCTGTATATAGTAAATGCTCTGCTAGTGGTGCCAGGAAAGAAAAAGGCTTTCTTCAGGATTTTTTTTTTCTTCACTTGAAATCAAATTATAAGTTTTTGTCAGCTCCTACAGGATATCATTAACTTTCTGCTCCACTGCTTGGAGACTTGTTTTTGCTGCCACAGGTTAATGGTAAACAAATATCTGTATTCCTTATCCAAGCTACTTACGTGACTTTTTCACCCTCAAAACCATCTCATCAATCATACCACTAAATGAACATTATAAAAATAAATGTAAGAAACTGTCATGTAAACTCTCGACAGTTAACAGTAAAATCTGGATTACCTGAGGAATTCATATGACTATTTTATTAAAAAAAAGTACTGCTCATTGAAAAGTATTTAGTGGAAACAGAGTTTCCTATTTTTGTATCATCATAGAGGTGTGGTTAGTTTCTGGCCCCCATCAAGGAAGTATGATTCATCAATAAATGAAGCAGAATCACATCTCTCTTATGCACTGCTACTCTAACTATTTTATGTGCCTTCAACTAAAGCAGCTATAATAGCAAAGTCACCTAGAACCTCTGATGCTTCAGTATCTTTAATTTATCATGTAAAATATACAATAGATAAATGTCATTCCAAGTATATTGTTTAACATCTGTTGAAATGCACATTTTTTCCCCTTATTTTTTAGCTCTATCACAGTGACATCCTGTAATTCAGGCAAAATTGTCTATGTGCTTGGTCACTCGAGAAACAAAATTGAGCCATATGTTTTGTACACATCTCCTTTAGCTCCTTGTTTTCATTTGCCATTTGTCAAGTGCTCGAAATTCAGAGATTTGTCTTATAACAAGTTGCTACAATTCCCAAAAGCACCTGATGTTTGAAGTTCTCAACATACTTTGGAAATGACCCCTAAGTGATCGAAGCAGTGTGGATATAGCTGAGAATTTTCTTCCAGCTCATTCTTTTTTTAGTTTTGTCACAGAGAAATGACAAAGGAACCATGTCCTTTGAGAGCTGAGCATGTTTGTTTAGGCAATAATAGTCAAACTCTGTAATAAAAAGATTAGTCTCTGTAAATGTGGCATTTTCATGGACATTTTCCTCTTCCTTATTTCTCATGGCTTTTCAGTTTAAGTGGTTAAACTAAATATTAAAAATCTGTTTGTTCCTCAAGTGATAGGTTACCTGCAAACTGTTGGTGGGTTGACATGGCTAAAATAGTATATATGTGAGAGTGACAGCTGTATTTATGTCACCAGATGACACTGTTGTTTGAGGTAACACTGGAACCACCATACAACAAGGGGTCTCCCCGCACTTCTCCAGCAGTCCTTCCCATTTGGTGCTGCCAGCCAAGAAGGTCACAATTAGGATCTCGAGTCACAGACCAAAGCTGTCTGTGCACCTTTGAGTAGAGCTGTTGAATAAGGAACATGCTAAAACTGGGGGCTGCTGAAAGTATTTGCTGATTTTGCCTTGATTTGTTAGTGGTTTTTTTCCTCCCTGAAAATGCAAGTCAGAGCAGCACAACATTTCTGAAAAGGAACATCCACTAAATAATGTTCTCAGCTGGAAATCACCAAGCTTGTTTTTTCAACTGCTTAGTGATTATTCTTTTCAGTCAAAGAAGTTTTGTGGGTTGATCCAAACTATTTTTCCAGCTCATCATTTCGCAAGAGAGAATCGATTTTCATTGTTTGTTTGTAACTTGATTCAGATTTCTATTTAGGTCAGCAAACTGAAAAAACCAGTGATTTGCATAGTTCTGTGACCTTCTGTTAGAAAAAATTAACAAATATCTACAAAAGAACTATATCTTGGTAACAAAGCTGGACTGCCCCTACCTCTGCCTGCCAGGGTGCAACCCGTGATGCTTTGTGGTCTGTCCAGATTCAGGGTGCCGGAGCCCGTGCCTGGGGCACAGCAGCTGGTGTTCCTGCAGGGAGCTGGGACTTGCATGGACCCCTAATACAGACACTGAGTATCTGCACTATATCTAGTGCTGCTTTAAAAGCTACAATCTGGGAATACCGGTTGGAAAAGCCAGCTAGAACAATATACCTTGCTACCCTGTTGACATAATTTCCTTTACAATGAGAGATTGATTGATTTTAATAATTATGATTCAAACCCCTTATGTTACTGAAATTATTTCTACAATTTATTTTAAATACTGGGTCGTTTGGGTATTTTTACAGACCCACGTCTCCCTATACTAACTACTTCGTGCTCTCCTGCCCCCAACTCTGATCGCTGCCCTGTAAAAGGGCTGCAGCCCACGAGGTGGCAGAGCTCGCCTTGGAGAGCAGCCTTTGGCGAAAAACTTTTTTTTTTTTTTTT